>JASAND010007453.1:0-14629 GCA_030248195.1 Trissonchulus latispiculum | reverse complement strand
TACCTACGCTAACAAACTAAAGTCTACGTAATATTAATGTTAGCTTAGAATTATCTGGTGTTTTAATGTAAAATCCCTATTAATTGTTTATTTGCAGGTTTGGGACTGAAGTAATAAACTTAAAATAAAACCTACTGGCTGACTGTGAGTGAGTTTTCGCAGGTGATTAATTTTCCTCAATTTATGCAAAAATACAAAAACTCACTCACTCACTGTCTCAGCAGCCATTCTACGCAGTCCCTACTTACCGACCTACCGACCTACGTCTACTTCTAAATCTACCTGCCCCTTATCCTAGTGCCCTAACAGGGGACGTGCCGAATCGCTATTCGATCCGGTGCTGGCAACCCCAGCAGCCAGCCGAGTGACAGTTGCGCGCACTACCACCCTTTCACACGAGCACATAATTGCATTCGTGCAAAACTGGCATATAAATTAACAAAATTTCGATGAACACGAATTTAAGTAAAAGTTATATTTTCTTGTAGAGCTTGAAAAACTGAGCATTTTTTGTGCTTACAGCACAAAAAAAATGTTAAGTAATTAGCGAGAATAACAATTAAAGTTTGCTTCCATATATGCATAGTTAGCACATATAATGTATTAATTAAACTGCACACGCGCTGGGTTGCTAATTTGCTTTCTTACATAGGCTAGTTTGAACCTGTTCTAATTGTAACCCGTATAGCTCAATGGATGAGCACTGGACCTACTAATCCAGAGAACCTGAGTTCGAATCTCAGTACGGGTCTACTTCTTTTCTTTTAATTCAGCTCGTCTTTAGGCCTTTGACATGGGAGGTTAAGCGATTACGGTAACGACCGTGAGCCCATGACAATTTTTAGGCCAAGACCATTAATACCCCTATCCTAACTAGACCTAACTATTTCCCAATCCTTAAGAATTCCAGCTAATTAATACAGCAAGACTACAAATACTTTCTTACTTAGAACTAACTAAACTACCAGTCCGCTAATCGGATGTCCAACACATTTTGCTAAACTGTGGTTAATTTCGGGTTAATTTAAACTCTTCTGTTATGACCTTGATTCGGCTATTTCTGGATTCCGTGAATGCGGCTCATTCGTCCCCTAATCGCAGGGTGACCTACACGGATGACCGGAAATCCAGCAGATTTGGCAGACCTAATTCGGGGTCCCCGTGACCCTAGGCTGCAAAACCTGCTCTGAATCGCCGAATATACCCACATTTCTGTGGCAATTTCATACGATTTACATTCCAAAATTAACACTTTCACCGCAATTGCACATCCAACCAATAAATGTTACTGACTTTAATTTATCTATATTTTGGGGTCCAAATTGCTACTCAATTTGGCCCTCATTTTCCTGCCTACTACCTAAATATTTTACTCATTCACTCTGGCAGTCCCAATACCCTTATCAGACAAGGGGGTTTACATGGTATGCCCTCACTCACACTCACAATCACACACTTTTGATTCATAATTCACACTCTAGAAAACGGGGCTAACCTTGAAACCTCACGCTCCATGAGGGGTTTACTCAAGGGGCCACTTACGTAAATTTGGGGGGTCTAATTCACACTACAAATTACAACAATATTGACACATATAATTATACAGACATAATACATCCTAACTACTCCGTAACAAGACCTACCTACCTATAGTATGCATATTTGTTGTCCTAATTCTGAAGTAACTGTGATTTGTGTCTTCCCGTATGTTACCTTAAACTTTGGAACTTTAATAAATATAATAAAAGAAATTTTTGTTGGATTTTGAAACTTTGGTAGTTTAAGGAAAACTGAACGAGTAATAATTGCTTAGGCAATTATTACTGAAAAACAGACTACAGACATATTTCCGCTAAGGACAGCTTTGGATTACTTAAATTAACAACGGGGAAGTCGACCATTCCCCTCAGAACAACTTGATAATTAATGATTAGAAAATAATTCTGAGTTTTAATGCCTACTGATTTTTTGAGTAAGCCGAACCACACAAGACATGAAAACAATGCAAAAATACAGACAATAATATTACTTCAATAGCGCCTGATTTGCGATTATGGCCGGCAATTCCTAATTGCCGGCTGTGGGGAGAAATAATCCCTATATTAGCTCAGTTCTGAATACGAGGTCGTAACCAAGGGACCTCCTATCTCAACTCAGGGGTGGGTCCCCACTCAAGATCCCAGTTCATCAGCAAAACCCCCAACAAGATATCAAAACACAAAAACCGGGCATTAAGCCCCTATTAAAAGCAAAATCAGGCCGTGGCTTGGTTGTACTGGGTTATTTTTTAAGACAAGGCCCGAAGGCCACAAAAAGTGAATTTTAGGCCAAAGGCCTTCTGAAAAATCCCTAGAAATGCGTTCCTAGTGCGGTTTCTGGCCGAGCATAGTACGCTCATCTGGCCCTCAGTATGCGGTGTTCGTCGTGTGCGCTCAGTTCATCCCTTCTGACCAGTGTGGGTCAGAAGGGGCCCCTAACTCGAGTCCTAAGTACACTTTTTGTTCCCGGCCAAATCGCTGGCACAACGGGAAAGTGTACTGCTAGCGAGAAAACATACGGCCGCTCTCGGCCAACCTCAGACGAACACTAACTGGAAGATTTGAAATTTCCAGTGAGCTGACAGCAATCTGACAGCTCACTGGTGTTTGCTTTTCAGGCGGACTTCTTTGATTTTTATTGCAGCTTCCAGAAATTTCTGGAAGCTCCCTATGTTAAAGCGTGTGCCCAACTCGGGCTGGCCACGCGGCTGGTCCGTTGGAGGGGAGATTAATGAGAAAAAGGAGTTATGACCCTCCAACTGACCCTAAATTTGATGGATTTCCCAAGCTGAATTTTGGGAAACATTGCAGACTTTTTGGTTACCACGTAAAGGTAACCAAAGGGGAAATTCCCTGAATAAAAATTAATTTTCATGGATTAAAAAACGAAATAGTACCAAATGACGGCCACTCGGGGCCCATTATGATAAACCAAATATTAACTGCTAGTTTTATGAATTCATTTAATATAATTTATGTTTATTATTTTTAGGCATTCCCTTGTCTCCTAGTCCCTTTCTTTCCTTTTGGGCGTGACCTTTCGGCCGTAGACAAGGAAAGCCGCTCGTTAATCCTAGCAACAATTGCTCTTCCTCGCCAAGACTCTATGTCTCACTGCAAAAGAAGCGGAAGGGCAATTGTTGCGTAAAAAATATGCATGCTAATACCTACGTAATTTTCCACAAGACAAAAATTAGATATTATTAATCTACGTATCTAACTACCTAAGACTAGCTATTTTCATTTCATTCAAATTGTTAGGGAGGGAGTTAAGCCCCCCTCCGAACGTAATTTCACACCTAAGGTGTGTATTAAGTCCTTCTCTGCGTGGCAAGTCTCTGCTGGGAGAGAGCCAGCAGAGGCTCAAAGGAATGAATGAGAACATGAATGGGCGTAACCACACACAACTGTTACGCATTATTGTAAGGTCACTTAAGGCCAATATTACAAAATTAAAATGTAACTAATCAAAACTTATTTTACGTATAACTTTCGCAATATTGGGAGTTAGGTGACCGGGTTTGGAGTTTTGGAATTCAGAGAATTGACTTTCAGATAAGCCCAACTTATATTTTGACCAAAAATTAGATAAATTAACTAATTATCCCCTAACTAATGTAAACTATGCCTAATTAACACCTATAAACACTAATAAACATTATTCCATGCTACTAATGGACAAAGTATGACCTTATTTTGACCCATCTTCCAATATTCGCACTTATTAACTGTGTGAAACGTTTTAAATTCGAAGTTTCTTGTTAAATTGTTGGTTATTCAACAACTTCTTGCTTTGGATTCGTTTTCCTTGATAATTTTCAGCTGTTTTAATCAGTTTTAATTGACTTCTTGACGGTGTGAGGCCTTATCCGTGGCCTGGGAAGTGTAACGACTCTTCCATTATGCAGAAAACCATATTAGGGCCTATTACTGACCCGGGAAGGGTAACGACCCCTCCATTACTGACTGATAACCTACCTAAGCTTCCTTAGACTACATTCCACTGAGGTTCTGTTCCATTTTCGTGTCATTTGCGTGGGAGTAATGCTACTTCTAGTCTTATTCTTCCTACCTACACTAGAACCTGTGTCCCTAATGATAAATTTCCGGAGATTTCACACTGACTGGCAACTCTGGTAATTGCATGACGGTTACTTTATACAGTGCTTGGACGTTTCATAGTTCACATTAAGATTTCACAGGCATGCCACTCATAACCGGTGCATTAGAACTTAAGGTGGTGATTCCTTTTGGGCACATATTGTTGTTTGGCGGCGTAAATCAAGATGAAATTTGATGAAACTTTCTAAAATAAGTTCTTTTAGCGTTCTAACACCCTCCGCGCAATCCCGATTCAAAAATTCGAGATTTCCGGTCAGAGTGGTTTTTCCTAATTTCTGAACGTTTGGCAGCTGCTATACAGTTATGACTATATTCATTCGAAAGATCTCATTGAGCTTCACATTTTTGCTTTTTAAAGTAAGTTTCCAGCTTTTCTCTACCGTGAGATATAACCGATTTTCTTGTTTTGGCGACGAAAACTTGTCATTTTTGCAGAAATCAAATTATCCAACATTTCTTGAACTACGCAAGCCGTAAAATCAAACTAAGGGTGTCGATCTGAAGGTCTCACAGGGACAAATTATCCGACGCATGATCGTCTTCCAACTGCTATCCTGTAGGCTGCTATCATAAAAATGAGGGGTTTACTTTTTTTGTTGAGTTTGTTGTTTGTTACGTTTTAATGAGCTCCATGAGGGGTTTACTCAAGGGGCCACTTACGTAAATTTGGGGGGTCTAATTCACACTACAAATTACAACAATATTGACACATATAATTATACAGACATAATACATCCTAACTACTCCGTAACAAGACCTACCTACCTATAGTATGCATATTTGTTGTCCTAATTCTGAAGTAACTGTGATTTGTGTCTTCCCGTATGTTACCTTAAACTTTGGAACTTTAATAAATATAATAAAAGAAATTTTTGTTGGATTTTGAAACTTTGGTAGTTTAAGGAAAACTGAACGAGTAATAATTGCTTAGGCAATTATTACTGAAAAACAGACTACAGACATATTTCCGCTAAGGACAGCTTTGGATTACTTAAATTAACAACGGGGAAGTCGACCATTCCCCTCAGAACAACTTGATAATTAATGATTAGAAAATAATTCTGAGTTTTAATGCCTACTGATTTTTTGAGTAAGCCGAACCACACAAGACATGAAAACAATGCAAAAATACAGACAATAATATTACTTCAATAGCGCCTGATTTGCGATTATGGCCGGCAATTCCTAATTGCCGGCTGTGGGGAGAAATAATCCCTATATTAGCTCAGTTCTGAATACGAGGTCGTAACCAAGGGACCTCCTATCTCAGCTCAGGGGTGGGTCCCCACTCAAAATCCCAGTTCATCAGCAAAACCCCCAACAAGATACAAAAACACAAAACCGGGCATTAAGCCCCTATTAAAAACAAAAGGCCAATCAGGCCGTGGCTTGGTTATACTGGGTTAATTTTAAAACAAGGCCCGAAGGCCACCAAAAGTGAATTTTAGGCCAAAAGGCCTTCTGAAAAATCCCTAGAAATGCGTTCCTAGTGCGGTTTCTGGCCGAGCATAGTACGCTCATCTGGCCCTCAGTATGCGGTGTTCGTCGTGTGCGCTCAGTTCATCCCTTCTGACCAGTGTGGGTCAGAAGGGGCCCCTAACTCGAGTCCTAAGTACACTTTTTGTTCCCGGCCAAATCGCTGGCACAACGGGAAAGTGTACTGCTAGCGAGAAAACATACGGCCGCTCTCGGCCAACCTCAGACGAACACTAACTGGAAGATTTGAAATTTCCAGTGAGCTGACAGCAATCTGACAGCTCACTGGTGTTTGCTTTTCAGGCGGACTTCTTTGATTTTTATTGGAGCTTCCAGAAATTTCTGGAAGCTCCCTATCTTAAAGCGTGTGCCCAACTCGGGCTGGCCACGCGGCTGGTCCGTTGGAGGGGAGATTAATGAGAAAAAGGAGTTATGACCCTCCAACTGACCCTAAATTTGATGGATTTCCCAAGCTGAATTTTGGGAAACTTTGCAGACTTTTTGGTTACCACGTAAAGGTAACCAAAGGGGAAATTCCCTGAATAAAAATTAATTTTCATGAATTAAAAAACGAAATAGTACAAAATGACGGCCACTCGGGGCCCATTATGAAAAACCCAATATTAACTGCTAGTTTTGTGAATTCATTTAATAAATTTTATGTTTATTATTTTTAGGCATTCCCTTGTCTCCTAGCCCCTTTCTTTCCTTTTGGGCGTGACCTTTCGGCCGTAGACAAGGAAAGCCGCTCGTTAATCCTAGCAACAATTGCTCTTCCTCGCCAAGACTCTATGTCTCACTGCAAAAGAAGCGGAAGGGCAATTGTTGCGTAAAAAATATGCATACTAATACCTACGTAATTTTCCACAAGACAAAAATTAGATATTATTAATCTACGTATCTAACTACCTAAGACTAACTATTTTCACTTCTTTTAAATTATTAGGGAGGGAGTTAAGCCCCCTCCGAACGTAATTTCACACCTAAGGTGTGTGTTAAGTCCTTCTCTGCGAGGCAAGTCTCTGCTGGGAGAGAGCCAGCAGAGGCTAAAAGGAATGAATGAGAACATGAATGGGCGTAACCACACACAACTGTTACGCATTATTGTAAGGTCACTTAAGGCCAATATTACAAAATTAAAATGTAACTAATCAAAACTTATTTTACGTATAACTTTCGCAATATTGGGAGTTAGGTGACCGGGTTTGGAGTTTTGGAATTCAGAGAATTGACTTTCAGATAAGCCCAACTTATATTTTGACCAAAAATTAGATAAATTAACTAATTATCCCCTAACTAATGTAAACTATGCCTAATTAACACCTATAAACACTAATAAACATTATTCCATGCTACTAATGGACAAAGTATGACCTTATTTTGACCCATCTTCCAATATTCGCACTTATTAACTGTGTGAAACGTTTTAAATTCGAAGTTTCTTGTTAAATTGTTGGTTATTCAACAACTTCTTGCTTTGGATTCGTTTTCCTTGATAATTTTCAGCTGTTTTAATCAGTTTTAATTGACTTCTTGACGGTGTGAGGCCTTATCCGTGGCCTGGGAAGTGTAACGACTCTTCCATTATGCAGAAAACCATATTAGGGCCTATTACTGACCCGGGAAGGGTAACGACCCCTCCATTACTGACTGATAACCTACCTAAGCTTCCTTAGACTACATTCCACTGAGGTTCTGTTCCATTTTCGTGTCATTTGCGTGGGAGTAATGCTACTTCTAGTCTTATTCTTCCTACCTACACTAGAACCTGTGTCCCTAATGATAAATTTCCGGAGATTTCACACTGACTGGCAACTCTGGTAATTGCATGACGGTTACTTTATACAGTGCTTGGACGTTTCATAGTTCACATTAAGATTTCACAGGCATGCCACTCATAACCGGTGCATTAGAACTTAAGGTGGTGATTCCTTTTGGGCACATATTGTTGTTTGGCGGCGTAAATCAAGATGAAATTTGATGAAACTTTCTAAAATAAGTTCTTTTAGCGTTCTAACACCCTCCGCGCAATCCCGATTCAAAAATTCGAGATTTCCGGTCAGAGTGGTTTTTCCTAATTTCTGAACGTTTGGCAGCTGCTATACAGTTGTGACTATATTCATTCGAAAGATCTCATTGAGCTTCACATTTTTGCTTTTTAAAGTAAGTTTCCAGCTTTTCTCTACCGTGAGATATAACCGATTTTCTTGTTTTGGCGACGAAAACTTGTCATTTTTGCAGAAATCAAATTATCCAACATTTCTTGAACTACGCAAGCCGTAAAATCAAACTAAGGGTGTCGATCTGAAGGTCTCACAGGGACAAATTATCCGACGCATGATCGTCTTCCAACTGCTATCCTGTAGGCTGCTATCATAAAAAATGTAGTTTTTGCAAAAACACGACCAATTTTTTTCCAAAGACTGTGGAGCATTCACCATGCAAGTTGGAGGGCTGCTACTGAACAAATGTGTTCTACACAAATATACCCAGGGACGATTTTTTAGTTGCCCCGATTGCTGCTTTCTAGGTAAAGTAATTGCTTGACAAATTTGGAAAAAGTAGGCAAAATGCAGGTTACGCACACATTTCAGCTTATTTCTCTATAACGAAGAGCGATTTCACAATAAATAAAAAATCGTCCCCAGCTATTTGATGGAGGTATCGAATGATATAACCGATGTCTCACGAAAAAATTTACTTGAGTCTGCAAAAATTCTGGAAAATTATACTTCTTCTAAAATGTGTTAAAAATATTTTAGAAAGCAACATTAGTTTCGTTGCATGCATTAAAAAGAGAAAATGTCAAGCTACATTTTGATATAAAAATGGCTTCATAACTCCAAGTAATGAATGAGTAATAATGGTGTAAACTTTATGTGACCAAAGGGAATCACCACCTTAAACCAATTCCAGTAAGAACCACAATCTACGACAAGCTGAGCTTTTCATGGTCATTTTTAGGTTTTATTTTGCCTTTTCCATTACATATTCCTTTGTAGACCTTTTATTATTTAAGTTAGAAAATTTTCTTTGTTCCAATCTAACATTAGAAGGTTCTGGTTTCTTTTATTGTTTACCTTGACCTTGTTTCCATCATTTCTTTCGGCTTCGTATTACAATAATCCTCCGAACTAGCCTACCGCGCGTTTGTAACCTCACAACACAGACTTCCATTCCATCAGTACACAATTAACACATAAAAGATCGCAAAGCAATGAAAATATCACTTGGTTTAGTAGTAAATCGTTAAGAACCATATAGTAAATGCATAAAATTAGACAAACAAGTCATTTATTTTCGGTACTAACTTTTGAAAACTTGTCATTATTGTACTTAATTTTGTTTTGCCGATTCCGCACAAAGATTCGAAATCAATGATGGCGACTTTGTATACAACGCCTGCCAAACCGAACTTGTGAAGTCCAGTGCAAGCCTAGTAATTACCTATTATGCACCTTCGTGTTGCTCCCAAGCAACACTGGTGCTCAAAAATATGCAACCGCGTGGATTGCTGACAGCCGAAGACTGCGAGGAGGCTGTCAGTTCTGCTGCTTAAATAGTTTCTAAACCTAATTTGCATAATCTGAATACAAAAAATCAGACCTAAGCTAGCCCTGTGCTGAAGATAGGGCTTCTAGATAGAGAAATGACTCATAACACACTGGACATACTAAAGTCCGTTTTATACATTCCTGCTCCAGCAGGAATAAAATACTTCATGATTCGATGTTTATTAGTATTACAAACGAAACGGCTGAAAATGCGATTTTTGACATAAAAATTGAAAAATTTTTTTGGGGGAGGGTTGGGGGGGTCCTGGGGGGGGTTGGGGGGTCTCCAGAGGGCCCCCCCCAGAAAGTGGTGGGGGAGAGCCCCCACCCCAAATCTCCGTTACACCTATGACCCCCCACGTCCCCCCCCCCAAAATTTTACAATTTTTATGCCAAAAATCGCATTTTTAGCCATTATATACTAATGTCGATAACACTGCCGTTCGGTTATATTTTTGTATTTCTCCACTAGAAGGTTCATAACGTATTTATATGCATAACGTATTTATACGCAGCATATAATACCAAACAGAATGGGTATATAACGTATTTATATGAGCCAATAATATATAGCATATAGTGAAACACTAGAAAGTATATTTTTTTAATCCCGAGTAAATCACGCCTTGTTAGTACTATATCTTTTGTTACATAGACGTGATTTGCCCCGCGGCCGCCCAACCCCAATGCCGCGTCCACACACAACAGGTATTACATCTGCCACGGCGATGCTGATGCATGCAAGCGGCTACGTCGTGACAGGATTAGTAGACAATTATATATAAACTCATGCAAAAGCATGAGCGTATATATACACACAGTGACGCAAGGCTGGCAGCCCGGTATTTGGCATAGTACGACCCAGAATTTCTACGTTTTTTCTATCCATTCTATGGACAGTGTAACCATCTAAATTATAAGATATATCAAAATCATGCTCAGGCTGAAGCCAAGATTCTGTAATACATATCAGAAGTGGTTTTTCTGGAAGTGAATTTATATAAATTTTCAAAAAATCCAGTTTATTTCGAATAGAACACGCATTCAGGAGCAGGCATAGACTAGAGTTTGAACAAATATTATTTGAAAACTTCTTAATATGCGGGGACCCAATTCCCTATAAGCCTCAATTACAGCACCAGTGTTACGGTTAACAATTGTACCAATTGTATACTGCGTGTTCCAAGTATATACACACACTTTCTAATCGCTTGCGTATTTACGCTACACATTTTAGAATGCGTATTCCAGTTACACAGATCAGAAATATGCTTCCTGGGCCGCACGAGCGTCCGGCAACCGCGCTTTAGTGTAGCAATACGTGCACGGCACCGGGATTTGAGGTTGGAAACATGCGGCCCAAAGCACATATTCCAGTCGAGGACGACTCCCAGAAAGACTGGGTTTGGATCGTGAGGTACTGGATTGCCACCGATGTTGATGTTCGGAATATAGTTGGCCTGCTTGTTATGGGTGGAAAAGACGCAGGTCTGGCATTTTCCACATTGATCTTGACTTCATTCTCGTTGGCCCAGGCATTGATAGAGTTGAGAGAGTCCTGGATTCTGGCTTCGGCCATCCGGATATCAGGGTCAGAGCTCAATATAGCTACATCATCGGCATAGATGCTGCCCTCAACTTCTAGTGGTAGGTCCCGCAGTATGTCGTCAATAAAGACCAGGAATAGTAGAGGCGACAGAACCGAGCCCTGGGGCTGGGGGACTATTTGGTGGAACAGTTTTGACCTGCTGAAGCTTTGGTTGAACGCGGCCTCTCCTGTGGTAAGGAAATTTTTGATCCATCGTACCATTTGAAGAGGGACCTTTTTTCCACCAGTTTCTAGAGTATGCGGTCACGGATTGCAGTATCGAAGGCTCTGGAGAAATCTATCATTGCCAGGTCTGTTCCGGAATCCATCAAGCGTGGTCTGCGTGATTCTGCAGAAATGGAGGGGTCACCGACCTCCCCCCAAAAACATTTTTCCTACCCCTCCCCCCAAATCGGCCGACCCCCCCTAAAAAGTTTCAACCCCTACCTAAGTTTTTGCAAATGTTTAACTAAAAATTCGAAAATTTTCAAAACATTAGCGAAAATTGCTAAAGTTCGCTTAATTACCTTAAAAATCGCTAAAAATAGCTCAAAATTGAGAAAATTTTTCAGTTTTTTAACAAAAAACCGACTGTTCTCCTACCCCCCCCCCTCAAAATCTTTCTTTCCCCTCCTTCCAAATTGACATTTGTCGACCCCCACCCCCTTTTTGCCAGACCCCCTTCCCCACTTTTTTCCAAACCCCACCCCCATTTTTTTCGCCAGCCACACCTATGGTAACCATGTCCTGTGGCAGGAGGACGGAGGTATCGTCAAGGGTAAACCTTTACCTAATATGGCTCCTCTCCGATTTTTGAAATCAGCGACCTCGATTACCTACCCTAGGGGTAACGTCTCAGTCAAATCGGAGACAAAACATTTTTTCGACTGCTAAGGGGGGAGGCAAGGCAAATTTTTTGTCCCCCCATCATCTCCACAGTGCCGATATTTCGCCTTGGTCTCACCCTTATGGTTTGAAAACATTTTTGTCTCCTATTTGGCTGAAAAGTTGACACAATTTTAAACGAGGTCGCTGATTACAAAAATTGAATCGAGACAACGATGCGATCGATCAATCGGTCAGTAGAATCGATCGATCAAAATCGATCAAAATACATTTTGGCTCCAATTTTCGCGAAAAGCCGCCTTTATGGAAATTCGCGGGCGCTGATTCCGAATCTGCAGTAGAAATTTCATAAAAATCGATCGCTCGATCTCAAAAATCGATTTTCATCGATTTTTCAAGAATTCGTCAATAACTCGACTTTGGCAGCTCGGATCGAAATTTCGACTGCAGATTCCGAATCAGCTCCCCCAAGTTACCCTAAGGAGCAACTTTTGAACGAATCATCAATCGACTGATCGGATAGATCTCCCGACTAGATTTTTGTCTATTCTTAGCTTAAATCCAAGCATTCTAGAGACTTTCTAACGTTTCTCCATGCAAAATAAAATATATATTGTATAAATAATATTTATATTGTATTAATATTTTATAAAACTTTGTGTTAAATACCGAGTGGGGATTTTTCTGTGCTCTTTCTTAGTTGTATTAGCTATATGCATGCCAAATATGCCCAGAAAAAGTAGAACCTCCGACTTCCACACGCCTTAATGTATGTATCGTTCACACCTGTAATCTCATAATACCGCACAATCCCCAACGCTAGAAAGAGCTATGAACGGATGTATATATATATATATATATATATATACATCAAGCAAATGATATATATGTGTGTAAATATGTGTGTGTGTGTGTGCGTGTCTGTGTGCGTGTGTGCGTGTGTGTATATATAAGCAAGAGTACATAATATCTAAGAGTGTGACAAGCGTCACATTCTTAGTTATTAAGGTAGAGGACATGATCTGCACGATAACGGCTGACCGCCTACACAAATTAGACCCCAGTGACCCCTCCCACAAATGAGTACCTAGTACACATTTGTGTATGCTCACTCGCTTGTATGTTTATGTGTTGAAGCCAAAAATGTTCTATCAGCAACTGGCCACTTTCGAGCTTCAACACATAAACATTCAAGCGAGTGAGCATACTCAAATGTGTACTAGATACTCATTTGTGGGAGGGGTCATTGGGGTCTAATTTGTGTAGGGGGTTAGCCGTTATCTTGCAGATCATGTCCCCAACCTTAATAACTATAGAAGAGTGTGACGCTTGTCACACTCTTAGTTACTATGTACTCTTGATATAAGTAGTGCACTGGTTATTCAAATATAAGTAATATGCTGCAAGAAAACCTCTGAAGTTCGAGTTATTCGCAAATCCTAGCACTACGCCCAACAATGTTGCGGGTCAGTTTAATTTCGCAATATGTAATGGAATTAGTTAAAAGAAAAATCAAGTTTCGAAGAATTAATCCAAAAAGAAGGATTTGATTAATTGTCACTCGATAATGCCAAAGAAAATCCCAGGAAATATCCCAAGTTGAAGATTTTTATGATTGTATTTCGAATGAATGAACGTCCAAGCTGTACTTACCTATGTAATTAAGAACAGGGTTGCCAATCTCTAAAATATAATTAATTCCTCGTGAAACAAAGGGGAAGATTAGTTAAACTCACATTATAGGGTCAGGAATGCTACTAATACTGAGAGAACAATATTAAAAATTGATACACATATTAGTAAGTTAGGTGATCGGAATAGAAATCCCCTAGTATTACTCCCTTATGAAAAGCGGGTGCCTTTTCATTAGGATCTCATTATCCCTGTTTTAAGTAGTGACAAAAAAAAAAAAAAAAAAAAAAAAAAAAAAAAAAAAAAAAAAAAAAAAAAAAAAAAAAAAAAAAAAAAAAAAAAAAAAAAAAAAAAAAAAAAAAAAAAAACCAAGTATCTGTGCATAATGAAAAGCTGGTGCCTTTTCATTAGAATCTATTATCAAGCAGTTAATAGCCTATTGTTAATTACCCAGAAATGAAAGGAAAAGTCTTAATGTGATCGAAGAAAACGTTTAAATTCTCTTTAGCAGCAAGCAACAATTTCAGTTTAGTAATAAACATAATCATGAGAAGATAGTTCATTGATATACAGTAGCCAGTATGTATGATTGGTATTAATCAGCAGTAATATGTAGTTAAATATGCGTAGGTAATGATATTTAAAGTAGTTGGTAGGTAGTAGGTGTTGTATCCAATGCCGTTTGGCTTTAATTCTCCATTTCTGATATTAGTTAGGTTAGATTAGTAATAATATGAGTTAGTTAACGTTAACTAGGGCTAATTAGTGTTAATTAAGTAATAATTACGTAATGATCGAAATATTATATATATGGAAACATGACTTAGGCTTAATCGAAAGGCAATTCTTCGCTGATTCCAAAAATGTAATTTTTATCTCTCAACTCCCAAAAGTGAGAAAATTATGGTCTAAAATGTTTTAGTGAAATGTTTTCTATTTCGTAATTTTTGTTTCTTTAAAAGGTTTAACCTAACCTAAGACTTTCACAACCTTTGTGTTAAGTCCAGCCTCATTGTCTAGGAAGCTGTCCTCACCTGAACTTTAGGCTGGCCTCAGTCCAGCAGAAGAGTTACCTCTCGAAAAGAGTTAGTATACACTTTTTCGCTATTTTAATGGTTTGGAGGGGGCCTAATTGCCCTAGAAATAAATTAAATTAAAAGAAAAGAAATTAAATCTAGGTAGTTAAGTACGTAGAATTCGTTAATATATTCCTTATTTACCTAGAAAATACGTAAAGTTAACTATGTACTTATTTTTAAACCTTTTTTCGTTTTATTTTCCTCTTTGTCCCCGGTCTAGTGAGAACAAGGAGTTTCCAGCAACAAGAAACAATTGTTGCTAAGACTAATGACCGGCGTCCTTTGTTTTCGGCC
>JASAND010007450.1:0-17064 GCA_030248195.1 Trissonchulus latispiculum | reverse complement strand
TTGGCCATTTATATTTGTAAATATATATAACGTACGTAGATTTGTTAAATTCAAGTTATTTGCAGCTTTCCGATAAAGTAAAATTGTTGAAATTTGTTAAATAAATTCATGAGCAGCATTTTAAGCATTTCCAAAGCCGTAGAAAACCCCATATGCTGTAACAAAGCCAAGAAAAATTTTTAAAAATTTACAGGTATTTTGAAGGCTAGATCCGGGATCCGGATCCGGATCCGGCCGGATTCAAACCAGATCCAACCAACTGGATCCAAACCAGATCCGGATCCGGGTCCGGATCCGGCAAAATTTTGGATCCGGTCGATCCCTAATATATATATATATAATATAGCTATAGCTATAGATCTGAAAACCGCAATTTTGTTGCTTTGAAGATCGATATCTCAAAGACTATATATAACTTGACGGAGTCGAAAAAATTTTGGCAGGACGCACAGTTACACTCTGGTGGAGGAACTTGATTGATTTGATTGATTGATTGATTTTTCTTGGCTAAAAGGTTTGCAGTATCGAGAAAACTCCGTGCAGAGTTGCAAGATAAGATTAGTGTGGATGTGACGTGTCGCGGCAGCGACCCCTATAATCTGAGTGAAAAGGGTCGAATGACCGTGGAAAACCAGGCTGCGCAGAAGCTGCGCAGATTCCTGCGCAGATTATGTGCGCAAAACATTGTACGTGTCGAGTTTAGTATGTTCCTGAAGTGTCATCCCCGTACCACTTTCCGTTAAAAAGTTATGCCAAAAATCGCTTACGAGAGTGATGTTTTTTTTTTCGGTTTCTCGCTTTTGATGTCTCATAAGGGGGTTTCCTAGCTTCAATAACTACAGGTAAAAAAATTTTGCCTATGAAACCCATATATATTCTTGTAGTACAAATCAAAAATAAGAAAATAAGCTAGTTTTTATGCCTCCCAGGGCCGGAAAAAATTTTTGGCTGGGGCCAAAGTCGGCCAAAACGCTAAAATGGCCAAAAAGTATGCTCTAAAGTTAGCGCCTTAATAAGTCAGATTGGGCTATATATGGGGCAATACTGACTATATGGTTAAACAGTACACATATCGTCACCCAATGCTATATGATTTTCCGTCTTCGTGCGTAATTTTTCGGTACTGGCCGGCCAAAGTTGGTGAATTTTGGGTCGAACTTTGAACTTAATTTTTTCGCCTAAGTCCCCTAATCCACCCCACCACAGCACTCTACAGCCACTTTGAGAATGCTGTTCTATGACAAAAGTTGCTCAGCTCGCTTAGGCTTTTCATTTGGGTACCAAATTTGACCACTTTTGAAAAATTTCATTTTTTGACCCGCAAAATCGCCCAAGTCCCCACCCCACCCCACCACAGCACTCCACAACCACTTTGTGCATGCAGTTCTCTGACAAATGTTGCTCAGCTCGCTTAGGGCTTCTCATTTGGAACCAAATTTGACCACTTTTGAAAAATTTCATTTTTGACCTAAAATCGCCTAAGTCCCCACCCCACCCCACCACAGCACTCTACAGCCACTTTGAGCATGCAGTTCTATGACAAAAGTTGCTCAGCTCGCTTAGGGCTTTCATTTGGAACCAAATTTGACCACTTTTGGAAAATTTCATATTTGACCCAAAATCGCCTACGTCCCCACCCCACCCCACCACAGCACTCTACAGCCACTTTGAGCATGCAATTCTATGACAAAAGTTGTTCAGCTCACTTAGGGCTTTCATTTGGTACCAAATTTGACCACTTTTGAAAAATTTTATTTTTGACCCAAAATCGCCTAAGTCCCCACCCCGCCCCACCACAGGCCTCTACAGCCACTTTGAGCATGCAGTTCTATGACAAAATTTGCCCAACTCACTTAGGGCTTTCATTTGGTACCAAATTTGACCACTTCTGAAAAATTCCATTTTTGACCTAAAATCGCCAAAGTCCCCACCCCACCCCACCCCACCCCACCACAGCACTCTACAGCCACTTTGAGTATGCAGTTCTATGACAACAGTTGCTCAGCTCTCTCAGGGCTTTCATTTGATACCAAATTTAACCACTTTTGAAAAATTTTATTTTTGACCGAAAATCGCAAGTCCCCACCCCACCCCACCACAGCACTCTACAGCCACTTTGAGCATGCAGTTCTATGACAAAAGTTGCTCAGCTCGCTCAGGGCTTTCATTTGGTACCAAATTTGACCACGTTTGAAAAATTTTTTACCGAAAATCGCCAAGTCCCCACCCCACCCCACCACAGCACTCTACAGCCACTTTGAGCATGCAGTTCTATGACAAAAGTTGATCGCCTCGCCAAGGGCTTTCATTTGATACCAAACTTGACCACTTTTGAAGACTTTCATTTTTGACCCACACCGGACCCACTGTGGGTGGGGCACCCACCCACAGGTCGGTGGGGCCACTTTTTGTGGGTGGCATAATGACAAAAGTTGATCGCCTCACCAAGGGCTTTCATTTGATACCAAACTTGACCACTTTTGAAGACTTTCATTTTTTGACCCACACCTGACCCACTGTGGGTGGGGCACCCACTCACAGGTCGGTGGGGCCACTTTTGTGGGTGGCCTAATGTCAACAGTTGATCGCCTCACCAAGGGCTTTCATTTGATACCAAACTTGACCACTTTTGAAGACTTTCATTTTTGACCCACACCGGACCCACTGTGGGTGGGGCACCCACCCACAGGTCGGTGGGGCCACTTTTTGTGGGTGGCATAATGACAAAAGTTGATCGCCTCGCCAAGGGCTTTCATTTGGTACCAAATTTGACCGCTTTTGAAAAATTTCATTTTTGACCGAAAATCGCCTAAGTCCCCACCCCACCCAACCACAGCACTCTACAGCCACTTTGAGCATGCAGTTCTATGACAAAAGTTGCTCAGCTCGCTCAGGGCTTTCATTTGATACCAAATTTGACCACTTTTGAAAATTTTCATTTTTGACCCCATGACCTCCCACCGACCTGACCCTCCAGATGGCAAAGTGGAACCAGCACAGCAAGATGGGTGGGTCAGACGGCAAAACGGATGCCAGGAATGAGCTGGGCGCACCAGAAAACCCCTATAGACAATGTTTTGTCAGGCTAGGTACAGTCCTATATGGTGTTCCCGGAAGTCGGTACCGACCGGACCCTCCAGACGGCAAAGTGGAACCAGCCCAGCAAGATGGGTAGGTCGGACGGCAAAACGGACACCGGGAATGAGCTGGGCGCACCAGAAAACCCCTATAGACAAAGTTTGGAGAGGCAAAGTAAAGCCTACTATAGACCTCCGGGAAGCGGTTACCGACATGACCCCTCAGACGGTCAAGTGGAACCAGCCCAGCAAGTTGGGTTACTCGGGCAGCAAAACTGATAGCGGGAATCGATTCTCCGTCCCAAAAAACCTTTGTATGCAAAATTTGAGCCACCCATGCAGCAAAATAAGCGAAAAAATTAAGTTCAAAGTTCGACCCAAAATTCACCAACTTTGGCCGGCCAGTACCGAAAAATTACGCACGAAGACGGAAAATCATATAGCATTTGAACGACCCCGATATGTGTACTGTTTAACCATATAGTCAGTATTGCCCCATATATAGCCCAATCTGACTTATTAAGGCGCCTTTGAAGCATACTTTTTGGCCATTTTAGCGTTTTGGCCGACTTTGGCCCCCAGCCAAAAATTTTTTCCGGCCCTGGGAGGCATAAAAACTAGCTTATTTTCTTATTTTTGATTTGTACTACAAGAATATATATGGGTTTCATAGGCAAAAATTTTTTTATCTGTAGTTATTCAAGCTACAAAACCCCCTTATGAGACATCAAAAGCGAGAAACCGAAAAAAAAAACATCACTCTCGTAAGCGATTTTTGGCATAACTTTTTAACGGAAAGTGGTACGGGGATGAAACTTCAGGAACATACTAAACTCGACACGTACAATGTTTTGCGCACATAATCTGCGCAGGAATCTGCGCAGCTTCTGCGCAGCCTTGTTTTACACGGTCATTCGACCATTTTCACTCATATTATAGGGGTCGCTGCCGCGACCCCTTATCCGCAAAATACTTATCTTGCAACTCTGCACGGAGTTTTCTCGATACTGGAAACCTTTTAGCCAAGAAAAATCAATCAATCAATCAAATCAATCAAGTTCCTCCACAATAGTGTAAATGTGCGTCCTGCCAAAATTTTTTCGAATCCTTCAAGTTATATATAGTCTTTGAGATATCGATCTTCAAAGCAACAAAATTGCGGTTTTCAGATCTATAGCTATAGCTATATTATATATATATATATTAGGGATCGACCGGATCCAAAATTCCCTGCCGATCCCGACCCAGATCTGGTTTGGATCCGGACCCGGATCCGGATCTGGCTTGATCCGGATCCGGATCCGGATCCGATCTAGACTTCAAAATACATGTAAATTTTTAAAAATTTTTCATGAATTTGTTACAGCATATGGGGTTTTCTACGGCTTTGGAAATGCTTAAAATGCTGCTCATGAATTTATTTAACAAATTTCAAAAATTTGACTTTATCGGAAAGCTGCAAATAACTTGAATTTAACAAATTTACGTACGTTATATATATTTACAAAGATATATATATATATATAAGATATTTCAATATAATATATATATTGAAATTAATTTTCGTAAGGTGCATATCAAAAGAATTTTTGAATGTGTGGTGGGCATGAATCATACATGAAAACATGCAACATTTTAAAATAAAGCCAACAAGTTTCAAAGAATTGTCCGAGGTTAGAACAGTGAGAAATTATAGAAGTCAAGCCCATTGCTGCTGAATTAATAGTTACTTACTTTTAATGAATAATTTAATTATATATGTATTCGGGCTTAAGTTTCATTAGCATTTGATAAGTTCACCCCGTATCTGCAATTTAAATATACATTGGATAAATGCGACACAGACCTGCAAAAATGTATTGCTATTTAAGAGAATAAATTTCAAGAAAAACTTCATTAAAACATCTTTAAAATTCATTCAGAAAGATTTCAAGATTTGAAAACCCTTAATGGTCTAAATTGTCGCACCTTGTTTATGAGTTTACAGATGTTTTAAAAAACCCAATTTAACCTATTCATTCATAAAAATAGAATTACATATATATAAATGGAAATTAATTCAACATAAAATATTAGTGTAGCCAATAAAATATCAAAGTCTACTGATAAAATTAGTTTCTACTGAATACTAAGATGAAAGGAGGTCTGGGGGCGGCAGCCCCCAGTAAAATCCAGACTCTTAACACAACAAAATTGAACTAGAAATTAATGTAGAGCAATCTTGACATTTATTGTTTAGCTTCACCAATAAATTTCCTTTGTTTCGTTAATTCAAAAAAGATTCGGATGGTTTTGCTGCCGGAACCGGATCCGGATCTGCAATATCCGGCAGGATCCGGATCCGGATATCCGGTCGATCCCTAATATATATATCTATACCAAATCTATAGCTTAGACCAATAAACTTCAGCTAATAGGCGTTTGTAAATTGTGCATTTAGCTGTGTGTGGACTGAGTACAAGTAAACCAACGTTTGTCTTTAACATGTGGCAGTAATTTTGAATAAACTAATTTCCTCAAAAATTGTCTAACTGTTAGACCCCCAAAATAGTTTTTGCTTATGCAGACTTACGTATCGTAAGAAGTATATATACCTATAGCTCACTTGTTGTGAAAATAAAAATTTCATTTTGGTGCCCTTTTTAAGCTGTAACAAACAATCTGGTGTCCTAACTACTTCCTACTGCTTTAATAAGGCCAAAAACCAGAACTTTCTAAATTCTAATATTTTCACCCAAAAATACGGGACTGGTCCCAGACTGTTTGAGCACGAAAATGGGTTATTCTTTAAGTTTTAGCCAGCTTTGAAAAAGAATTAAAACCTTGAAAATGAAAAATGTCCCAAAGGAGACAAGTTCATACATGTACATGTACCTTGAGCTCTATTTCAGGTTATGGCATTCATGGCCTTGGTCCTGTTAATCATCGGCGCCCTTGCCACAGGAGAGACCCGTCGAACGGTCTACAGTGGGTGGACTGCTCGGCTGGGTGGTCGGGTCTCCTGTGCTTTCTTCCTGGCCATCTCCTGGTTCATGTTTATTTGTTGGCTTCTCATTTTCAGCGTCTGCACGGTCCTATCATTTGTCTATTGGATATTTGATAATTTGTGCTTGCGTAAGCTTTTACGTATACGTATGTATGTATATATTGTAGATGATTTAGGAGATATTGTTTTAACTTCATTCATGTTTAGCGTAGGTGAACAGGAGTTAGCTTTGGCGATTTTGTGGTGCTCATCGCTTTTGAGCGCTCGTGAATTCTCTTTAAAAGCGCACAACAAAATCTTATTTTACTCTAATCTGTAATTCTCTCTCTCCTCCTTCTTCCTTGGCGAGAATTGGAGCGTATATATCCATTTAGGGAGCCTCCATCTCCGCGCCCAGCACACGTTTAGCAAGGCAAACCACAAAGGGATCGGGAAATAGGGCAACAGAGGAGGTCCACATGCTTGGTAGCATAATTTAAGGAAAGGCTGTATCTAGCTTCGACACGACTGAAAATAGAAACGGACATGGGAATGATCACCCATGTCGCGCAGAACTGGGAACCCTTTAGCGCCGTTGACCAGACGGATGCCAGGGGACACTTGTGGGGATTTTCACCTGATGGGGTATATAATTCGTAATTCATGCTCTCCATTTTGTTCGGCATTTGAATATTTATTAATTTTTCACGCTTGCTTAGTTTCACGAAATTCACACTGTTTTAGTTTTTCCTAAGTGTATTTTCTGCAGGGTGAGGTGAGGTCTTGGGCCGAAGCGAGACGGAGGAAAGAAAATTTCATGGTAGATTTTTGCGGAATAACAGACCTATTTTTGGGTTATTTTGCATGGAGAAACGTAGAAAGTTATCGGAAATACGTTAGACTAAAAATAGGCATTTTTAGGCTAACATCTCCGACGCAGCCGACAAATTTTTTGAAAAAATTGGCATGGTTTTTTGCAAAACTCTGGACACCCAAGAACCCTAGGGCTAGGTTTTTTTTGGTCAAAAATAGCGTCGTTTGCAGAAATGAACAACAGTTTTGACGACGCCAAAATAAAAATGACGAAAGAATGACCAAGCCAAAATGTGGAAGTAGCACTCAAATTTAAAAAAGAATGCAAAGTTTCTATTATGTTTTAACAGTGATTTTTCAAAAAATTCTCAGATTTTGGGGGCTGCCGCCCCCAAACCCCCGCTCTATATGGCCCTTTTGGTTTATGTTAACCTTCGACTATGTTTGAATAGTCAATCAGTATATCTATATACAAAGCCATAGATTACGAGACTTCATGCTACATCCTTCAATTGCGTTTTGATGCATGCTTCTCATACCATTTTCGCTGAATATTTTCTTTGAAAAATGAAAACTTTCTCTTCGGATTATCTCGGCTAGAATGGAATGAGAGCTTATATATACGTATATATACGTACGGACCAGGATGTTTAAGAAAGTTTATTATATAAATGTTATAACTACTAGGGATGGATCTGGAGGGTAGCCCCATCGTCGCGATTTGAAGGTAGGAAAAAGCAAACAGGAAAAATAGAAAAAAGGGACGTCAACAAAATTTCGCTCGCGCGTATGCGCATATTTTCAAAGTTTTTGCCAGATTTCTGGATAGAAAAAGCTTAAAATGTCGTGCGATTTTAGCAAAAAATTATTATTTTCGCTCAAAAAACTGTAAATTTTTAAAAATGTTCTTGTTTCTGCAAAATGAAAAGAATTAAAGATTTTAAGAATGATTTCATCTAAAAAGGAAAAAATCTCTTCAACTTCTGGGGGGCTCCGCCCCCCCAGACCCCCCAAACTGTATCGGGTTGTTCTCGTCATTGTTAATGCTCAAAGACATGATACATACAATGACACCAGATATTATTATATGAGTATGTAAGTTAGCATGTATATTAGCGGGACAATGTGAAATATGAAGTCACACACGCCAACAATGTAAAATTCAACCAAAATTAGGAATTATAACCTAAAATCAAAACAAAACTGCATTTCTGCAAAAATTTATTTTTGACGTTGGACAAATAAAAATGACGTTCAGAAAATAAAAATGACGAAAATTTGATGAAATCCGATTTTGAAAAAAAAAACGCTGCCCTAGGGAAAAGTAAACTTTCTGGAAGGAGGTGATTTTGGGCAAGTTTCCAGGCAGGTCGATTTCCTGGGGACGGGGAGGCGGTTCGCCCCCCCTCCTGTAAAAATTCCCTGGGTATGGGTTAGTTGTGTACGCTCTTGATATTTTTGGCTTATGCAGAAATGTCAAAAGTTCTCAGAAATGCATCTTTCACTTGTCGGGTTTCCCCTCTCCTCCCTCCCCGCTCGTTCCTCCTACTTTTATGGGCTTCCTCCCATTAACCCTAGGGTGTCTAGATATTTATTCATTTTCAAAATTTTTTGCCAAAAATTTTCCGGCATAGCCAGGATTTTTGTACTAAAACTTGATTTTTGAGCGTTTATAGATTAACTGTAACAGTACATACGTACGTATGTAGAAAACGGTCTAATTTTGCTTTATTTTGACAATCTTTTAGCCAGCCCCCTCATTTTTTGTCTCCCCCCACTAGTAAGGGAGGCGTCCCCCTCACTCGTGTTCAAGGCCGCACCCAGGGGGGGTTCAAGGGGTCTAGACTTTTTGGGTCTAGTCCCTTTTGGGATGACTGAATGGAAAATTTTTGCTATTTTTATGACAAAAACAGCTATTTTTTAAAAATTTTCGCGCCTTCGGCGCGATAATTTAGAAATTAACGTCCAATGTACTATTTTTGGGCAAAAATGCAACAATTTTTCAAGTTCTGGGGGGCTCCGCCTCCCAGACCCCCCGTTGCGTTTTACCTTGGACCCCCCCCCTTTTCAAAATCCTGGGTGCGGGCCTGCTCGTGTTCCCCATGTTTGGTCTAACACAATACAGAAACACGCGCATATTGATCGTTCAACTTTACATGTATACTGTTTTTATTGTTTTTTAGCCTTTGATCACAGCACATTCGGTCCCACGCCGTCAGACTGTATCGATTTCAGCACCTTTTCGGGCCTCCTGAATGGGACCTATGCCCAGCCTCCGTCCAGTACCAGCTATCAGGTCTGCGGACCTAGGCTGAAAAAATTCTGTACTCTAACTCACACTGCCTATCCCTGGTACATTCTGGGGTTGGCCGGTGGAGGCCTGGTAATTCTTGGACTGGTGCATTTTATGGTCTGCCTGGCGGCCAACTATGCCCATATTAAGGATGAAATTAAGTATGTTGAGTTGGAGGAAATACATCGTGGCGACTTTATGGCACTGGATGAGAAATTCAGTAATAGATAGAAAAAACTGCGTAAATAAATATATACGTTGTGCTAACTTTATGCTAATTTTTTTCCTGATAATATGAGTGTGTGTGTATTTTTGTTGTAAACTTAAATGTGCAAGTATGAGAAGGCTGTTACGGTTTCTTCATCTAAGTTGGAAAGCTAGTTTCTAAAGAATTCCGTTATACAATTGTTAAACGTGGTTTTATACTCTACGCAATCCCGGGTTGTGTCAATTTCCAACGTAGCATTGATGTATTTTGTTTGTGAACTTTGTGGTAGTTATTCCAAAATTGTGTAAAAGCACACATGCCTAGCAAGGTTTGAAGTTGAGTTACGTTTCTGAATTGACTTCCTTTCCTTTTTAGATAGCTTGTAAGTTATCACACTTTTTGAAAATCCATACCTATATAACTAAAACCAGGACATAGAAAATATGCGAACTTCGCTTAAACTTCAGCGAACTTCGCGAAGGCACGAAATCTTGGGACAAAGTTAGATCTTAAAATTTTTTGCCAATTTTTGGTAGATACGGAGAAAATCTCTCAAATTTGCTAGCTAACGATTTCGGGAAGTACGCTAACTTTTTCGCGAACTTCTCTAAATTTAGCGAAATGTCGCTTTCTCGGCAAAGATCGCGGAGTTTGCGAACTTCGCAAAAAATTAACTTTGTTTTGATATATATATATAATATATATACTGTAGTGTTTGGGGGGAAGCCCAAAAAAAACGGGAGGATCGAGTGGGGGAATCCAAAAAGTGGGGGGCGCAGCCCCCCTCCACTTAAGAAAACACAGATTGTGCTTACGACACACCTAAGTCTCTCCATCTGTTAATTTGTGTGCTGTGGTTTGGCGATCTGTTTTTATTATACACGTACATATCTAGTAGGGTTGGGCATCGGAAAAAAAGTCCCGGAAAAAAAGGGTTTTTTCCGTTTTTTTCCTTTTTTTTCCGGGGGGTCGGAAAAAAACGGAAAAAAGTCGGAAAAATTTAATCATTCTGGGAAGTTTTAGAGGTGTTAATGTGAACAAATTTAGTGATTTTTCTCAAATTTTGTTCATTTTTTCCATATTATTAGCTATGCATTGAGTTTGGTTTTGTTTTGAAACCCGAACTTTATTTGACGTTTTCTTAATTTTTCAGAAACTGCTCAGCTTTATGAAGTATCATTGTCAGTTAACGAGAAACTAATTATTTTTGAAATGAACAGATCGATTTAAACATTTCAACTCACAGCAATTACAACAGATCATTGTTCTATATTGCTTCAACACTGAAGCCCTGCTTGCCCGCAACTTGCGGGCCGCAAGGGCAAAACATGGCAGGTGGCACATCTTTTGTAAATGAAAACTGTAGCAAACTAACTTTATACTTTACATCTAAAATCCAGTTGTGAAAGAATAAAACATGCACACGGAGAATTTATTTGAAAATTCTCACTGCTCCCAGAAACTAAGGTAACTGAGAATTGCGCCCATAGTCAGCTGAAACTGAGTTTGAACAAAATTATTCACAATTGCTTAGTTTCGATACGTCGAAAAGCTTATAAAAGTGTTCAAATAGCTTTAACATGCCGAAATATTTATTAAGACAGGCTACATATGTTATAGAAACAACTTTTGAGAAGCTGTGACATGATTAGGACAGCGGAAAAAAAGTCGGAAAAAAACCGGAAAAAAACCGGAAAAAAAGTACTTTTTTTCCGCTCGACTTTTTTTCCGGAAAAAAACCAACCCTAATATCTAGTTGTCTAATTTTTATTTTATATATTTCTTTTTGATTTTGTTTCAGTGTCTGTCACCTCTGCATTTGTTTTTCACTGTTTATAGTGATGTTTAGCATTTTCTCATTCTATCTGGGCTATTTTTGTTGTTGAATTTTGTATCAAGCTTATGTTAATGTACAGGTACGTATATGTTTTATGCTTACCAGTTTTTTCCTGAATGTGCTTGTGCATATGCGTATGGTTTATGTCTACGAAATTCTACTGTAACCGTGTGACTAATTTTCATAAATTGTGTTAATAATCAAGGTTCATGTTTTGTGAAGAAATAGACAGTATTTGTAAAAACTTGGGCTCCTGTATTCTGCAACTGTAGGGTTCGCTGCTTTTTTGTCTGTAGTTTGAAAGTATCCACTTATGAATCCTTTTGTATATGAGTGCCTGTTAGTTTTGTTGTCAGAAACTTTTGTGAATGCTTTTGTCCTCTTTTGACTGAAATTGCAGAATGTGATGATACGTACAACATACCTCTATGCTTGCAGAGTTATACATAGTATACATACGTATATACTTTTATAGACTGTCAAATTGCTTTCATTTTGGATAGAATTATTGTTTAGCACTTTATGAGCAGTACGTAAGTATTGCTTTGTATACGTAGGCAGACAGGTAGAGATTTTGGTAGTGTTGTAACATTTGTAGTAGTGATTATCGCGCCCTTTCTGGTTTAACATCTCGACTGAGTCATTATTGTTCGTCCTTTTGACCTGAACTCAAAAGAATTTCGACACCCTCTGTAACATTTTCATCTAGACAAATATGCACAAATATGTTATGTATTGAAAGTGAGCAACTTTGTTCCTATACGCTATATTTTTGTACTTACTGCTGTCTGTGGTCGGTGAGGTGTTGATTTTTGTTACTTTGGAAGAATGGAATGCAATTTGTATGAAAAATATTGTCGCACAATACGTACGCAATGAACACGTGTAGCATTTCCTCAGTATACAATAACGTTTTCTCATACGTATATATTGCTCTGAATACAAAAAATGACGGAAAAAGCTTGTGTTTCCTGTTAATTACTATTACTCTTTTACTAGAGGGCGGGCGGTGATTGATTGTTACCACATAATTAGTAAAAGTAATTAGCCATAAATAATTGGTAATAACAAGAAAGTTTGTGGTTTTCTTCAGTCTAAAAGCATTCGTCTTTTTGGTGGATGGATTGAGGTTTATTTGTGTATATTAGGTTGCGTAGTGTCGCTGTAATTAATTACATGACATTTTATTTTTAATTTTATATTATATATTTGGGGTTTGTTATATTGGTATGTTTTTAACCAGGTTTATCTATGTATCACTGTTTATTTCACAATATTGTTTGCTATACGCTAGCGTTTAAGCATTTTTGTTTATTAGACCACGTATATATCTTTCGTTTTTGGTTACGTTTATATTTTCGGTGAGTAGTAATATGCATGCTGTGGTGTGATGTGGTGTAGCCGCTTCTGTAGGAAAGCCGTGATTATATTCCGGATTTAGTACTTCTATTTTTGAGTAGGGTGACTGAATGCTGATTGTTTCTAGTGCTTGATTTGTGTGCAACTTTCTTCCACTCTAAATAAGAAAAGCTTTGTCTTTTGTTTTGGAATAAGATCTGAATGGCTCTAAAACTCTAAGGAATTACACTTAGCGTGTTGTTTTAGTTAACCCTCAGCGTTGCAGTTTATTTTAATTTCCACAGTATGTAGTATTGAACGATTCTATGTTTTAGGCTTTTGAACATAATTCAGGTGCTGTAGGCCTGCTGCTTATGCATTGTTTCAGTTTCGTTGCTTTTTCTTGGTTTGCCAAATTAAGGGATCAAAATCGAATTTAGAGTCAGAGTTTTCTGATTTTAGATAGTTTAGCTGTTATACATGTACTCATCTATTTTATCATGCTGTGACTAATAATGTTGACCAATTTTGTGGTTGTGAATCGTGTTTTGTTTGCTTTATTTATATATTATTGTTTGGTACTGTATTGTTTTGCTTTTCTGCTTATACTACTTATATTGTAATGTAAAGAATGTCTTTTTGTGAAGTAAACGTTGCTGAATGCTTCTAAGATTACATTGGCATTTTGCATGACTTTAGTGGCGATGGTCCATTTTATCATGAGCGATGTAGGACGAGGTTTTCACATTTAATACTTTTGTAATTCTAGATAGAGTAATGGACGAGCTATGCAGTTAAGTGCTGATAGGTTAAGTATACAGTAACTTGTGGAGTCAGGAGGGTCGATTATACAAATAAAATCTGCAGCAGTGTGATATAAACCTACAAGGTACGGTTTAGCCTACTGTTTCTTGTTTAATAATTGGAAATAGTCCTTTCTTAACTATTTCGTGTTTGGTCCTTCGCGAAACATGTAGAAGCCGGGCCCGTCAAACTCCAGCCAGGCCTAGCCAACCAAGAAAAATTTCGACCAGTCCCAACGCTATCTTTTGGGCTCAGTTTGTGTCTGGGGCTACCGTCGTGCTGGGCAGAGATGGAACCGGGTCAGCTCGGGTCACTTTGTACCGGGTCACCCGGTTTTCTTTATTTACCTCAAGAATTTTTCGGCTTACCAAGCTAAAATTTTAGTTGAATTTTTGTTCGATGAGCAATGTTAATTTGCTTTTTTCTTATGTTTTAGTCTTAAGCATTTTCGCAGCTTGGGGTTATTTGAATCTGTTTATCTCTGGCAGATTATTGTTTAGCTTTATCAGTTGCATGATTATTGCATAAATCTATTTAGTGCTATATGGTTTACTGATTATTTTCGCAACCAAGGTAAATGTTGAAGATAAGAGAACAATTTAATTTAATTTAACTCAATGAATAATAAAATCAAATTATACTACTAATAATTATAAGTATATATTCGTGTTAGACCATTCAAAATTTCGCAGACGGATAAATTATTGGTTTTGCCAATTCGTTTCTGCATAAATTTAGATATGTAATACAATTGCTACTATTAAAATTTTTTTAAAACCCTTAAGCAAACATATGTATGTCATAAGCTGTTTTTTGGGGTGGTGATGGATTGTGGTAGCCAAAAATTTAGCGTTCAAAAGCAAAATCAAAAATTTGCAGATTTTTGAATTTTCTGTAAATCCGGGTCAGGGCTCATGCTCAACCGGGTCACCGGGTCAAGCTTAACTGACCCGGTTCCATCACTGGCTGGGCCTTGAGCCGGGCCTAGTAGCAGATTCTGGCTTCGGATTCCGGGCCTAGCAGTGGGCCCAGGGTTTTGCCGCCAGGCCAAGTAGCGGGCTCGGGACCGTACCCAGCCTTGCCCTGCCCGGCGGATGCTTTAATTCCCGGTGAATAACCCTACCTACTTTCCGATGAATAACCCTACCCACTTATAGTCTTGGCCTGCTCAATGAGTGACCGAAACAAAGATGTGTCACTACATCATCCAGACTCGAAATATTAGGTCATGAGGCGGGGTCGAACTCAATCTTTGGTCTTGTACATCGACGCTGTACTAAGCCTTCCAGGCACAGTGAGGCCAAGCTTAAAATTAAATTCGAGCATAAATTGCAGTGGCACTTCAGGGAATGCTATGTCTTTGTTTACTGTTTGGGGAAAGGAACTTATGTATTTGTTACTCGATTCTAGTATTCGGTATATTTACAGTGGTAAGTTGTGAAGTTGTTGTTGGTCACAGTATTTTTGCGTTTTGAGAGGAGCTAGTAGAATGTAAAACATTTCATCGCTCATTAGTTTCATTATGGTAGCAAAATTTACTAGGTTTAACTAGGTTTTGGTCTATTTTTAGGTTTAAGGTCTTCCATCTACTGTTTAGCCCAGGATGTCTCGCGTTGGCACCGGACTAATTACCAGTGTCACTCCAGAACGTGCCCTGCTGCAGCCGTTAGACATGCACAGCCGGCGAGTCTTTGATGTCTATTTGACAACCTTCATAAATGGTCGTCTCCCTATGTTTGATCTATCTTGCTATCTTCTACCTGGAATGAAGGTTCTAATTAAATATTATTTATTTATATATATATACATATATATATATATATATATATATATATATATATATATGTGTGTGTGTGTGTGTGTGTGTGTGTGTGTGTGTATTTATTTAATTATTAACTGCTACCTATTTTTGTACTTCAATAGTTACTATAGGGTGTATAATATGCATAGTGGTTATATATAGTAGGGTATTTAATTTGGCTACCTGAAACCCTGGAACACTTGTCTGTTGGTGGGGTTTAGGTTACCTATTTGCCTAATGCTATTTGAGTCCATGTCTGTCTTAGAGTTTGTACACTAGAATGAATCCGTCTTTGGGAGGGGTGATATTCTAGTCAATGTATTTGGCATCTAAAAATTTATTTCGTACAGAGTTGACGGATGTGACAGGACTAAAAGATGAAATTAAAAATGTAAATGGAGTATTGGTGGAAATAGAAGTTTTAGGTACGTATGCTTCATTAATGCGTAATGCTTCATTTGTTGACGTTGACGTTAATATTTTTATGTAGTATATACACACAGTGTAGTTAGACTGCTGTAACTGGAAATGCAACGTGGACGCTGGCTTATTTCTTGGCGATTTTTATAGGGGGGCACACCCAAACTGGGTATTGTTTTGGAAAATTGTTTCATATGTTTACGTTTTTACGTGTAAAAACTGCGAAAAATCGCAAAAAATGACTAAGTTTAGTGTTTTAAGCTAAAATAGCGAAAATTTCTTTAAAAACCCGGCGATGCTGGGATATGTTTGGAGATTTAGGGGGAAAATGGTACAATTAAAGAGTTTTTTGGCCTGTGGGAGGAAGGTCGGAATTTATGGAAGGGCTCCTCGGATGGGAGCGGGGGGAGGTCGCCGAATGGGGACGGCCTCCAACCCTGGCATTTTTTAGTGGGGGGGGGGGGGGGTGGGGGGGGGGGGGGGGGGGGGGGGGGGCCCCACTTTTCGGTTCCCCCTCCACTTTTCGGAGCCCCCCCCCCCCACTTTCGCCCCCCCCCCCACTTTTCGGCAAGCCCCCACCCACTTTTTTGGGGATCGCCCAAAAGTGTCAAAAAATTAGGTTTTTGAGGACAAATTTTCAAAAATTTTCTCAATTTTTAGCTAATTTATGGACTTATAAGCTCATTTTAAGCTTAAAAACAGCGGTTTTTTGCGTTTTTACCTTAAAAATGCTAATTTTTCGCTAAAAATTTCGGTATATTTTACTTTTGGCTCGCCCCCCCCACTTTTCGGAAGCCCCCCCCACTTCCCCCTCCCTAGGGGGGCGAAGCCCCCCCCCCCCACTTTCAAAACCCTAAAAAAATGCCAGCAACCCCCCCCCGCCAGTAGGGATAAGCCAGGGCCGGGGCGCTACGTATTACCGGTACTCGGATAGGGCCGAGGCCTGCAAATTGGAAGGGTTAAAATCTATACGTTTTAAAAACTTTCTTAAAAATTTAGATGTGACAGTGATGATTTTAAAAAACTTTAAATATTTAGTTTTGCCATAACTTCATACAGACATATACAAATCACGATTGTTCTTTTCACTCAAATTGGTAAGAATACTTGGATTAGTAGCAATTTTAGCTGTTTTTGACTTTCAAATGTTCAAAATTTTTTGTTTTAGTAATGGCAAAATTTTACAAAATGTCCCTGAATTATTGTCCGCGGGATAGGCCCGGTGCTGTGACCGGAGCTAGGCCTCAGTGCATTCCTATTTATTACTCCGGTTAATCCTTTCCTGATTTACCTTTCTTTTCTGCAGTTTCAGGTTCAGTATGTTGCTGAGGCTAATGCTCAGAGCGATTTTTATCCCAACAGCAGTCGCACCCTTTGGACCACAACGGAGGTTCTGGTTCTGGATAGGAAGCAGGACGGCCGCAGACCTTCGATTGCGGCTGATTTGGTGGAGGAACGAGGATTGATTGGTCAATTCAGAGGTCAGGTGATCTGCCCTACCCTGGGAG
>JASAND010007449.1:0-25967 GCA_030248195.1 Trissonchulus latispiculum | reverse complement strand
TGTACTTCGTTCAGTTACGTATTGCTAGTGGTGAGAAGTGGTGGGGTGGGGTGGGGTGAGGACTTATATATATATAGGTGATTTTGGGTCAAAAAATTTTTCAAAAAAGGTGATAAAATTTGGCATCAATGAAAACTATAAATTGAGCTGGGACATTTTTCATAGAACTGCACGTGAGGTATGTAGGTGCTGTGGTGGGGTGGGGTGGGGACTTGGGGCATTTAGGTCAAAGAATAAAATTTTTCCAAATTGGTAAAATTTGGTATCAAATGAAAGCCCTAAGTGAGCTGAGCAACTTTTGCCATAGAACTGCACACCCAAAGTGGCTGTAGAGTGCTGTGGTGGGGTGGGGACTTGGCGATTTTGGGTCAAAAATAAAATTTTTCAAAAGTTTAAGATTTGGAATCAAATGAAAGCCCTAAGTGAGCTGAGCAGCTTTTGCGGTGTCGGACGAATGCCTTTCTCAACCGGAATTTAAAGGACAGACATAGGCCCAACACACATATTATCCCCTTTTGTGCGGAGCATTTTTGTTACTTGTATATATCATAGGGGTCGCGCCAGCGACCCCTATAATATGTGTCAAAAGTCCCTGGAGAACCGTAAAATAAGCTGCGCAGAGGCTGCGCAAAATCCTGCCAGATCCTGCGCAGATTTCATGCGCAAATTGTAGAGCACATCGAGTTTAGTATGTGTGCGAAGTTTCCAGCCTTTGTATCACTTTCCGTTAAAAGTTGTGCCCCGGACCGGTTATGGTGGCGATGTTTTTTTTCCGGTTTCTCCTATTTAATGGTCGTATTGTCCTTACTTTCCGCCTCTTTCACGTAATCTGCAGCGGAGGCCGGATCTAAAGGGGTATATTATAGGGTCTGGTAGTACCCCATGCGCCATTTAAGAATCGCTGCTTTTTTGCGCCGCAGGTGTGCCACAGCGCCGCAGCGGCGCCGCAAAGTCGGCTCAGAGCGAAAAGTGACCATTTTTGTGGTCGCTGCGCAGCTCGAACGTTAAGAGCTGGAGCCGATTTCTTTTTATATTCAGAAACTACATATATTGAACTAACTAAATAGCTAAGTCTCGTTTCTCTATCACTTCCCATTTTTGACCGGCCACTGTGGTCGCATGGGAACTTCCCATGCGACCACAGTGGCCGGTCAAAAATGGTGAAAATTCGAAAAATGAAAAATCGAAATTTCTCGCTGTGTATTCAACTTAGAAAGCTCAATTCTTTCATACAAAGGTTTTCTGGCACGGCGAATTGATTCCCGTAAGCAGTTTTGCCGTCGGACCCACCCATATTGCTGGGCTGGTTCCACTTTGCTGTCGGGAGGGTCAAGTCGGTACCGACTTCCAAGAACACCATATAGGACTGTGCATAGCCTCTCAAAACTTTGTCCATAGGGGTTTTCTGGTGCGCCCAGCTCATTTCCGGGTCCGTTTTGCCGTCCGACCCACCCATTTTGCTGGACTGGCTCCACTTTGCCGTTTGAAGGGTAAATCGGGTAGGGGGTCAAGTGGTCAAAAATAAGATTTTTCAAAAGTGGTCAAATTTGGTACCAAATGAAAGCCCGCATCGAACTGAGCAACTTTTGTCATAGAAGTGCGTACCTAAAGTGGCTGTAGAGGGCTGTGGTGGGGTGGGGTGGGGACTTAGGCGATTTTGGGTAAAAAATTAAAATTTTCAAAAGTGGTCAAATTTGGTACCAAATGAAAGCCCGCATCGAACTGAGCAACTTTTGTCATAGAAGTGCGTACCTAAAGTGGCTGTAGAGGCCTGTGGTGGGGTGGGGTGGGGACTTAGGCGATTTTGGGTCAAAAATTAAAATTTTCAAAAGTGGTCAAATTTCGAGTCAAATGAAGGCCCGCATCGAACTGAACAACTTTCGCCATAGAACCACCCACCCAAACTTGCTGTGTCGGATTTATATACTTTCTTTCTCAACCGGATTAAACGACAGACATAGGCCCAACACACATATTATCCCCTTTTGTGCGGAGCATTTTTGTTACTTGTGTATACATATATATATATATATATTTATTTATTTAAATTTTTGTAGGATAAAGTAGTGGTCAGAGAAAAGCAGCTATCAGATGAAATCCAGCGTTTGAGAGCCGTCGAAGTTGATCTATGTGAAAAGAATTCTCAACTGTGTCAGGAAATTGAGAAGGTATATGCAAGCTTCGCAGGCTGTTGGAATGATAATGTGGCTCTGACTTAGAATTGTGGTGGGTCCATAATTTCGTGACGGTGTAGCAGTTTTATGGGAGCAAATGACAATAAATCGCCGAAGGACTGGACATTGCAGGAACTCAAGGAAATTGAATATAGATTTCTGATTTTTACATCTTTTATTATCCAAACGGTATCTTTTAACGAGTTTCTTAAAATTGATGTCTTAAGTGTCTGGGCTTTTTTAGTAGGGTGGGGGACGGGGGCGCCACCCCCCACTTTTCGGGTTCCCCCCCCACTCGGCCCCACCCCCACTTTTTTGGGCCTCCCTCCACTCGTTATGAGGTGCCCAAAAAATGCCAAATTTTAAGGATTTTTGGTCAACATTTTCAAAAATTTTCCGGTTTCCCCGGAATTTTTTGGCCAAAAATAGTCTATTTTGCTGCTCAAACTCGATTTTTGAGCACTTTTAAGCATAGTTATAGCACAGTATATGTAGAAAACAGGCTATTTTTACTGCATTTTTGCCAATTTTAGAGCACTTTGGATCCCCCCACTTTTGGGTTCCCCCCACTGGTGGGGTGGCGTCCCCCCCTACTTCCCCACCCCACTTTTTTCGCCTAGAAAAAGCCCAGAGTGCGACGGTTGTAGACTAATTTCACATCAAATTTGAGGTCTCATTGTGTTAAACTTAGGCAGTAGGAACAGCTGTCATTTTTCGCATGCGCCAAATAATTTCTGACAAACGTTGAATCTGGACAAATTTTATATTAAAATCTGGCATTTTTTAGGGTTTTGAAAGTGGGGGGGCTTCGCCCCCCCCTAGGGAGGGGGGAGTGGGGGGGCTTACGAAAAGTGGGGAGGCGATTTCAAGGTATAAAATACCAAAATTTTTAGCGAAAAATTAGCATTTTTAGGTAAAAACACAAAAAATCGCTGTTTTTAAGCTTAAAATTAACTTATAAGTCCATAAATTCGCTAAAAATTCAGAACATTTTTGAAAATTTGACCTCAAAAACTTAATTTTTCGACAGTTTTGGGCGACCCCCAAAAAAGTGGGAGGGCTTGCCGAAAAGTGGGGGCTTGAAAGTGGGGGGGGGCTCCGAAAAGTGGAGGGGGGAACCGAAAAGTGGGGGGCTGCCCGCCCCCGCCCCCACTTAAAAAATGCCAGAAAATAACGGCAAAATGCTAAACTGCGGAACTTTGGACTTAGAATTTTAATTTCGCCCTTTAAAATTTTTTAATTACCTTTCGAAGGATTAAAATTTGACTTGAATCGTGTTGAAGTTTATCCTTTCAAAATTATTATTTAAAAATGTTAAAGGGCTAAATTCAAATTTTAATTCCAAGGTACCGCAGTTTAACATTTTAGCGTTATTTTAATATGAAATTTGTACAGATTCGTACGTAATCGTTTGTCGGGAGGTTTTTTGGGGCACCCGAAAAAATGACAACTTTTCCTACTGCCTAAGTTTAGAACATGATACCTTAACTTTGAGGTGAAATTACTCGACAACCACAAGACTTTCATTTTAAAAACTCGTTAACATATACCGTTTGGACAATGTGCAAATCAGCGAAAATTGAAGAAATGGCCCAAAAATGCCCCCCTTAAATCTTCTTGAGCAAGGATCTGACACATACGAAACGGTTTGCCGTGGGCTCTAACCAACCCAGCTATCCATCCTTCATTGTTCGGTCAATGGTTACTTACCGCGTTCGTGGGAAGCTATCGAGGTAACACTCCTGTCTGTCTCTATGATTGTGTTAATGGGGATGAGCACCGGCGTCCCTGCTGGCTTTTTCCTAGGTAAAAATTTCTGGGGGGAAGTCTGGGGGGCGGTCCCCCCCCCAGGTCTGGGGGGGCACGGATTTCTGGGGGGGGGGGGGTGGAAGAAAAATTTTCAAAACTGCTTAAAAAATAGCTATTTTTTGCTGCTGAGCTAAAACATTAACTATTTTTAACCTCAATTTAAGCTAAAAAATGCTTAAAAATGTGTAAAAATCCGGCGAAGCCTGAAAATTTTTTCAAAATTTACCCTCAAATCCCTATTTTTCCGGGCACTTTAAAGTTCCGGGGGAAAGCCCAGATCCGGGGGGGCCATCCCCCCCTGTAGGAAAAAGCCAGCCCTGTACGCTACATTAGGATGGAAACTTTCCCCAATGGTTTCCTGTACCTTTTCCTTTGTATTTTTAAATAGTTGCCAGCCAGTCCGCATTTGCTTAATTTTCTGAATGTGATCGATCACCCTCTTTACGTAGGAGCCCCAAGACCACTTTACCGTCCGGGCATTTGTTTTAGGCAAAAAAGTGGGGGGGGGGACCCCCTCCCCAATAGTGTGGGAGATCGAAAAGTGGGGAGGGGGTAAAATGGAATAAACCTGCTAAAAATACAGTGTAAATAGCCTGCTTTCCACATAGTTATAACTAAGCTATAAAGTGATGAAAACTTAAGTTTTAGCTCCAAAATAGACGATTTTTGACCAAAAAATTCTGGCGAAGCCGGAAAATTTTTGAAAATTTTGACTACAAATCCTGACCATTTGGCAATTTCTCGGCACCCTAGCGGGAATGGGGGGAAGCCCAAAAAAAGGAGGATGGGCCCGACGAGTGGGGGACTCAGAAAGACTGTGGGGCCCGCCCATTAAAGTAAACTCAGCCGTCTAGCGATTCAAGGCAGTGATACTTACATACATACTTTCAGATTCAGAGGAATGCCTGCAAAGCGGAACGAACGGCCAGTCAGCGATCCGCAGAGCTGGAAGCTGTGCTCGCTCGAGCTGTGCTGATGGCAAAGGAATTAGAGTGCCTTCACCTGGAGTTGGATGCTGCCAATAAAACGGCACAGGTATATATATATATATATATATATATATATATATATGCATTTGGGTTATCGTAACGATAATCAAGTTTATACTTTGGGTGGTGAATCTCTGTCCGATACTGAGTTTATGCGGGACCTGGGTATAATGATGAGTAATAATTTAACATTCTCTAAACATATAAGTCAAATTAGAGCTAAGGCCAACCAGAGAGTAGGAATTATTTTTAGCAGTTTCTCTAGTAGAGATGCAGTCCTCTTAACTAAACTTTTTGTGACTTATGTTAGACCAATTTTGGAATACTGTACCCAGATATGGTCACCTAGTTTGCTTAAAGACATTGACACTGTGGAGGGAGTACAGCGTGCATTTACAAAACGACTGTATGGCCTTGAAAATTTTACTTACAAAGAAAGACTTAAACGTTGCAACCTACAATCATTGGAAATGAGAAGGTTAATGTATGATTTATATTTGATGCATAGTATAGTGTATAATGCCTTTGATTGTTCTTTTGATGATTATTTTACATATTCGCCTGACGTAGGGACAAGGGGCCATAATAGTTTGTCTATTAGACCTAAGCGATATAAAAAGTCTAGAGCAAGTCATTTCTTTTTCTATAGAATTTGCAATGTTTGGAACTGTTTACCGGACAGTATTGTTACCTGTTCTTCTCTGAGCACATTTAAGTCGAAATTGTTAAAGCATGAAGCTCAGCTGCACAAGTTTATGCGGGGGCGTGCATTACAAGGACAGTAGTCCTTTGCATGCCATAATTTATTTGGTTTCACGCAATGTGTGTACTTTCATAAACTAAATAACTTTAATTTTGTTGTTCTCAGTCGCATTTTATTTAAATATCTAATAGCGTACAAACCCGGGTTGCCAACCTTGCGTCACTGTGTGTATATATACGCTCATGCCTTTGTATGAGTTTATATATAATTGTCTACTAATCCTGTCACGACGTAGCCGCTTACATGCATCAGCATCGCCGTGGCAGATGTAATACCTGTTGTATGTGGACGCGGCATTGGGGTTGGGCGGCCGCGGGGCAAATCACGTCTATGTAATAAAAAATAATGTACTAACAAGGCGTGATTTACTCGGGATTAAAAAAAATATATAAATATATATATGTATATATATATTCATATATATATATATATATATATATATATATATATATATATATATATATGTATGTATGTATATATGTTACGGGCAGATGAATAAATTGGACACTTCTAGAAGTGTCCAGACAGATAGATAAATTATGCATGTGCGCAGACAGATAGGTAAATTCTTACAATTATCGCATTCTGTCCGGACAGATGAGTAAATTATCTATGTGTCCAGAACGGAGTTGGACAGATGCGTAAATTTTTGAACTAAGACCTAATAATGGAGACTATTTGTGTTTATAGTTGTTATTTAACTTCAGCATTATTCTTTACTTTATTATTAATAGTTCATGCAGATTGTTCTAAACCATGGTACTAAATTTTATTAGCTTATATTTTATTAAGTTTTAAAAATTTCTTACTTGTTCTTGTTAATTTAATGTAACAATGTAACCATCCAATGAAATCATGTGTTGTGCTTTCATTGGTTGGATTATCTTGTCACCTTGAAAGCTTTATTGCTCGCGCAAAACCTGGCAATAACAATGTAAAGGATAGATTTTAACTCGTTTAACCCGCGTGCTGAGACGCGGGTTAAAATTCAATGTAAAATGTCGTCAGCGAGTTAAACGAGTTAAATTTAACCCATTCATGAAAAGGGTGGAGTTAAATTTAACTCTGTAGGTTTTTAACTCCACGTTTTTAACCCCACGAAAAGAGTAGAGTTAAAAGAGTTAATTTTTAACTCTTTTCGCGAATGACCGATGGGCTAAAAATTTTAACTCTGCTTAACTCGCCGAGTTAAATTAACTCTTTTAACCCATTCGCGAAAAGGATAGAGTTAATTCTAACTCGTTTAACCCATTCGCGAAAAGGCCCTAAGTGACCATATCGGTACCGAAACTGGTTGCGTGATTGAGGTGTATAGGTTAGATTTCTGGGTGCCCACGTTTTGATATTTTTCTATTCTCATTGATCTCTCTGTATCCCCCTTGGATCCGTGGACTAGTGTCTGTTTTAACTCTGCAATGTTCTGATATTTGTAATAAATTTGATACACAATATATATATCCGTACAATTAAAATCGTATGTTCTGGGGGACTATCTTTCCTACATATTTTAGCGAGTTGGACCTTTGGAGTCAGAAAATGCTCGACTGACTGCCAGAGTGGAGTTTCTGAGCTCAGCAGAGGACCGATGCCAGGTTTTGTCCGCACAGCGTGACAAGTTGGCCGCACAGATCGAAGAATTGAAATTGATGGTTTGTATTTTTCGATTTTTTTGGTGTTTTCCCTTTTCTTGGATTCATCCACAAAAGCAAGTTAGTGTGTTTTTAGCTCACACTGATTTTAATCTTCTGTGAAGCCAGAAACACAGGACCGTTTTTTTAAGACTTTTGAAGCTTTCGTGATCTGAAGAAAGCAGTTGCCATTTCTACATTTTTGGTCCGATTTTGACTAGTATATATGTGCTCATCCTGTTCTCATAACGAAACTCAAACCAACAACAGCACACATTAAATTTCAACGGATTTCAAACTGCAAGTAGCCCATTTCAACTATGAATTTGGTTTTTGCTTATATTAATTTAGGTAAGATCTGATAGTCCTGAGTCAGCCAATCCGTCTACCTCAGCTGTCGGCCCACCTCCAGAACTGCAGTCGTAAGTACTAGAATTTCTGACTGTCTAATTTTGCTGGTTACGTACAGGTTTTCTGTTAATTTCTAATTAATTTCATCAAGTTTGCCAATTAAGTTGGACTGGTAGTGCGCGCACTATATATACTCCTTCTCCTTCCTATACGAACTCAGTGCTCGGGGCGTCTCGTGTCTCGGGGACGAGTTTTGGAGCTTCCCCCTTTGTTTTGGCTATATATATGGCCTGGCCGGGGATGTGTGGATCAGATATTCGCTTTACGCCAGATCCATCAACGCAGGCATGAATTCAGGAAACCGACGGTAGCGGCATTTATTGATTTCAAAGCCGCATTCGACTCTATCGATTGATCAGCGCTTTTGGCACTTTTGAGTTCTGAAGGCGTTCCAGTTAAGCTAGTAAAACTTATTGGAATGCTTTATTCGGAAACCAGCTGCCGAATACGTACCGATAGTCAATTGTCAGATGCCTTTGCCATACAAACCGGTGTCCGTCAGGGGTCCGTGTTATCTCCATCCTTGTTTAACTATGTGGCTGATTGGGTGATGTCGGCTGCCCTCATAGACACTGATGGAGTATTTGTATCCGAAGAACACGCTCGGATCACAGATCTCGACTACGCGGATGATATTGTTATCTTGGCCGAGTCAGTTCCTCAAATTCTGGAGATGATATCACGCATAGCAACAACAGCAGCCACTGTTGGATTGATTATCAGTGCTGCAAAGACAAAAGTAATGTCTTGTTGCTGCGCTGATCCCCCAAACGTCAACCTCTATGGATCTCCACTGGAATTTGTCAATGAGTTTTGCTACCTTGGATCAATCATTTCGGCGTCTGGCGACTTGGGTTCTGAGATAAGAAACAGAATTACCAAAGCTTCCCGTTCATTCGCATCCTTTAATAAGTGCCTATGGTCGAAGCCATCTGTCAGCTTGGAAACAAAGCTTCCAGTCTACGACGCAGCGATTATACCTACCCTGCTGTATGGGTGTGAAACATGGATTACCAGGCATGTGGATGCTGCGGCCCTAAGAACCTTTGAAAACATGTGCTTGCGGCGTCTGCTAGGCATAAGCAAGAGGAACCGAATCCGAACCTCCGTCATCCACCTTTCTTGTCAGCGCGCTTTATCTGTAGACGAACTTGTTAGAGGGCGCCGACTCCGATGGCTAGGTCACGTTCTACGGATGGGTCCTCTTCGCCTGACAAACCAGTGCCTTACATCTAACGTCCCAGCCGGGTGGAAACGGCCAAGAGGAAGAGCATTTGAGACATGGGCTCGAACTGTTGCCAGAGAGATGGAGCCGGCCTTCAGAAAAATACCCTGGAAACGTTGGAAGCACAACCCGTTCCTCGAAATGCTACCTCATGCAGTAGATCGCGAACAATGGCGTGAAAAAGTAGCCATAGCAACGGCCCCCCGCACTCGCGGGGACAGGTGAATACAGGTGAATATATATATATATATATATATATATATATATATATATATATATATATATCTACGTATTATATATATTTAATTGCAAGAAAAAAGGTTTGTCCTAAACCAGTTGTCTGAAAAGCAGAACCTTCGCCTATTGAGTGTCACAACAGTTTAAACTAAAGTCTGACCAAAAATTAGTCGAAATTAGTCTATGTACGAAGTTTTGTCCAATTTGGACCAAAATTGCGTGATTTATGGTCGCATCCGGTGCGAAAAAAACCGGAAAAATCGGTTTTTCCGGTGTGGTGCTCGGAAACTCAGATAAAAATGTTAGTTTTTGGCACAATGAATATTTGGGAGGCTACTTTCATTTTACCGGTGTCAAATATCCGGTCGATCTCCGGTTCTGAGCTTTGACATTTGAGATTTCATGGGCTATTATCTCAGTATCGTTGGTCCGGAAGTCAAATTATTTCATTAAAGTGACATTTTGTCTATCGCTAATAAGCATCAACACTCAAATTACATTAGTATCTGCTGTAATTTTTGAACGAGTAAAGTTTTAAAAACGTGCTGATTTTGTTTGTTTTGTGTAATTGATAAACCGGATATGCGATTTGATCCCATACGCTTAGCTTTGTCGCACGCAATATAACTTATTTTTGAACCATTTTTAAAACGCTATAATTCAAAAATTACATGCAGATAACATGAAGTAATTTGAGGTTGATGCTTGTTAGGGATAGACAAAATGTCATTTTAATGAAATAATTTGACTTCCGGACCAACCGGATACTGAAATAATAGCCCTTGAAATCTCAAATTTCAAAACTCAGAACAGGAAATCGACCTTTGATATTTAGAACACTTTGACACCGGTAAAAATGGGAAACTAAAGTAGCCTCCCAAATACTCATTGTGCAAAAACGAACATTTTTTATCACGCGATTCCGGGCACCCAACCGGAAAAACCTATTTTTCCAGTTTTTCTTGCACCGGACACGACCATAAATCACGCAATTTTGATCCAAAATTGGGATACAAAACTTCGTATATAGACTAATTTCGACCCGCTGAATCTGAAAATTCAATCAGCGAAACTGTAGGACCTACCCATCTTGCTGTACAGTTTTTGTGACCTAGACATCCGGTTTACCAATACAGAACCGGATGTGACAGGATTTTCGGAGATGTATTTGGGCCGAAGCTCAATATGCTAGAGTACGCAAAGAGAATTGTAGCAACGTATTCCAAATCTGAAGAGATTTTTATCGATTTGGCATCCGAGTCTCCGGATATAGACCGGATATATGGTTTTATCTGATTCTCCTCCTCTACTGAGGTTTCAAAAAATATAAACATTATATAGACTAACTTCAAAGGTTAACTCAGGACAAGCGCTCACAGTTCGGTTCCAAGAATTTTTGGTCAGACTTTAGTTTTGAAGTAGGTCGGATTGTTGTTTAAACATTTTCACCGCAGACGACCACTCGTTTCGTTTGTTGCTCAACCCCTTGAGCCCTTTTTAAAAATAATGATTATGCCTTAACGTAGAACAAGAAAATTTTAGAATAACGCCTAATTAAATTTTAAATTTATTTTAATGTTAACTACTGGAACCAACCTTTATGCACGCTCGGGTTACATGTGACCTCTCTAGATGGCTATTTGATAGCTCAGTTTGAGTTTTCTTACCTACGTATATACCAACTGTTTCTTTGAAATTGTTTCAATTGCATAATTATAGGGGAGCGCGAGAGCGCTCCCCTATAATATGGGTGTAAAAGACTCTGCGCGGCCCTTAGAGACCCGTTCGAGCACCATGCCATCTAAATACTCAACGAAACTAGACAAATTTGGTATCGTTGGAATCAGCACGACGAGTACTACAAGTCGCAAAAAAGTTTTGGTAAAAATGTCCAACTTTGAAAATTTTCGCTTCCGGACAAGTTAGCTCCGTTTGTTTTTTTCCGTGTAAGTCACGCTCGGAAAAGGGCATTCTTCTGACTTAATGATAGAACGATCTGGGCATTTTCAGCCGGTGAAGTTTGGTTTTTCTGAGAGGCAGGGACGTGTTAATGTACCTTTTTGATAGTTTTTCGCCGCCCGGCCCGGCATCACACCCTGCCGGCCAACAGTGGCCTCACGGCTATTTTGGCCAAAAAAGGCCTATTTTGTGTCTGAGTTACAGAGCTCAGGAAACAAGTTAGAGAGACGCGGCTTGTTGCATAAGAAAGCTTGGGTTGGGTACCATGGAATAGCAAGGGCGATTTTCACTATCTGGCCGAGAAGTTGGTCCGGCCAAATAGCCATTTTCGGAAAAATTTCTGTTTCCAACTCTGCAGGAAATAGTCAAAAATAGGCCTAAATATGCTGTTTTGGGCCATATAGTGGGACGCAAATAAGGGTTATCGGGGTCGCTGAACACGATGAGCATAGTCGCAGCGCGGTGCGTTGCCGCTATCGTGCTGCACTGCTATGCAGCAACCATAGAACTAGCTACAGATAGGTTGCAATCGTCCGAAATTTTGCATTTGACTGCGGCAGAGTATTAAAAATCGTGCCGTATAAGTTTCCTTCACTGACAGTAATGTTTGCATCTGGTTTCGCTGCAGTAGAGTGCTGCTAAAGTACAGCACGGCCTATAACTAGCTACAGATAAGAATCGTTGCAAACCTTAAAAATGGAATAGGACAAGAATAAAAATGCTCCGATGGAGCATGAAAAAAGCTATATTGGTGACATTAGGTTGTAAATGGACAGAGGACTAGGTTTTAAAACGTTAATATGGGAGGGGCAGGTTGTAAATGATACTGAGGACTAAGTTGCGAGCGCACAAATATGGACCAGCTTCGCTGAACAACCCATATTCGCGATCACTCATGCTTCACTCCACGTATGACGTATACTAATATCTACATTCTTCAGTTTTCGAGGCTATCGCGAGGATTTTGAAATATTAAATCTTAATCCAAATAAACAATACAGCTCTAGTAACAAGTTATTCAAGGTGGTTTTTCTGCACTGGCATCCAGAATCTTGTATTTAGTCGGTGCGAAAAACTGTTGATATTACGTAAGTCTATTATTAAGCTGATATTACGTAAGTCTATTATTAAGCTGTATAACGAGCACAACTACATTCTTGCAGAGTCATGCTAACAAATTGTAAAGTTTTGTGACGAACTGCCGATAGCAACTGTCTCGGCAGTTTTCGCGAATATGGGTTGTTCAGCGAGACTGGTCCATATTAGTGCGCTTTCAACCTAGTCCTCAGTATCATTTACAACCTGCCCCTTCCATATTAACGTTTTAAAGCCTAGTCCTCTGTCCATTTACAACCTAAAGTCACCCATATTGCATTTTGCATGCTCCATTGGAACATTTTTATTCTTGTATATATATTGTTCCAATTGCCTATACATAATTGTTTTTTGTTTTAGGCCAGTCGCTAATTGCCAAGAGCTCCCGGCGGCCGTCCTGCAAGAAATCAGTCCAACTCCTATCAGTATCTGCCGGATTGGCGGGGACAGTCCTGTCCCCGACCACTTCAGTGGCAGCAGCTGTTTTGACGATGGAATGGCTCCAGAATCATTTCCCAGTATGTTTTTCTCCCTTTTTTCTACTGTGTCATTTTTTCAGGTTGTGTATAATATTATTTTGTGCACTTTTCGACATGCCGCCCCCACCCACAGGCTTTTGGCGGTCGCTCCAAAATTGTCAATATATATATGTATATATTAAGTTTTCGACTTTAAGTTTTCAAAAACTATTTTAATCTTTATTTAGTTTTGAGCTTTGAAAGCATTTGTTTTTTTTCATTTTTAACCTTAAGATAAATTTTCGTTTAGATGTTAGGTATATTTGTGCCTTGGTCTCTTGCCTCCCCACAACTTACATACCCTTCCCTGTGGGGGAGCCCGCTTTCATTCAAAACCCTAAAAATGTGAATCTGTTTTACAGATTTTTGTTGTTTACAGGTTTTTACAGAAGAGGTTGAGTACGCATCTTGTGTTACTGTGCCTCGTTCGTTCTGTGTTTTTCTTTTTGTGTGTACAGCTGATTCTGGGGGTCGGAGCCTCCTGCAGTTGCAAACTTTCTGAAGTTTGCATGAAAAAATCCGTAATGGAAACCTTTAAACAGATTTGAACAAAAGTTGGAAGATTTTTGAAATTATAAAAATATCCTTAATGGAAATCTGTAAAAAAAATTTGAATAAAACTTGAGCTAGACAGGTGCCGCAGGCGCGAAGATTCTTGAAACTTGACCTAGAAAAAAAGCGCCACAAAAAAGTATCCCATTTTTTAATTTTATGCACTGAAAATAACAACACAGTTTCTGCTTTCTTCCAAACATAAAACATTCCGCGAGTGTGGCCGGAACCTAACTCTGGGGACCCTGGGTGCGCTCGTGCCGTAGCCCGACACCAACCCCCTCTTTCACTGAATTGTCCCAGGGCTCCCGTCACTGATGCGATAGCCGACAGTTGGAATTCCACTAGCAACAAAGCTATCTCAAATCACCTTGAGCCTGTATCGGTTCGCCATGAGCTCTAGCCAACACAGCTATTCATCCTTAATTGGTCGGTTAATGGGCGCCACTACGTTGGAAGGTAACAGGAGGCCGTGTAGGGCATCTGCCTTGAGGAGCTCTGCTCCCTTGTCTACGGCTGCTGTCATCATTCGAGGTGGCACTCCTGGTCCTGGCTCAAGCGTTCTGTATCCGAGGATGAGCACCGGCACCCCCATACCCTAACAACGGTAGGATATATTATTTTCCGGGACTTTTGTTACCTTCTACCCATTTTTTGTCCCCAATAAAAATGTCTCTATTAATGATTCATTTCAGATCCCTGCTCCCCTCCTGTAGTCCCGGATTTGGCGGCTCGTCGTCACAGCGACGATGAAAATGGTGATGACTTGGAACCTGAACACTTGTCTGATGCAGCTGCTGATTCTGGTTCTTCGCCGATGGTTCTGGCAGGCACTGCCGCTGCCGGGTCCGGGCCTGTCCCCACTTCGGTCCGGGCAGTGCCCAGACGGACCAGATCTGGACTAGTCCCTGTTGTTGCTCCTTACAGGAGGTCTGACAATTTGTTTGGGTTTGAGGATTCGGATAATGATGATGATAACAGTTCTGATCATTCAGGTAGGTGAAGTTGACAAGTTTTTTTAGATAACAAAAATCACTCTGGTTTGTAGTATGGGGAGTGGGGTTAGGGGCCCCGGTAGGTTGATATAGGTTTTGAACAGATTAATTATTATCAACCACTCTCACAATCTCTTTCTTTTTTCATAGAGTACTCCTGAATTTCTGGGTCGAAAAACCAAAAACTGAGCCATTTTCCAATGTAGCAAACTAATGAATTTTTCGCGGCTGTGGTGCGATTTTGGGTCAAAAATGAAATTTTTCAAAAGTGGTCAAATTTGGTACCAAATCAAAGCCCTAAGCGAGCTGAGCAACTTTTGTCATAGAACTCACACCTGGGCAATGGGGGGGTGGACGGGGGGTGGCCACCCCAGGTCCCACATACGCACCGAAATGATACCTATACAATTTCTTGGAAGAATTGACGCACCAAAATGATACCGACATTTTGAAGATTTGGACGCGAAGCCAAATTTAACTTGTTTACGCATCTGTTGCCACAAATTAGATTCTTCAATATCTACACAGTTTTGACTTGTCTACACACCAAATTTGTTAATTCGTCCTCTGACGCACCGAATTTGGCTTACCGACGCACCGGATTCGGCCTCTGACGCACCGAATTTGGCATGCCGACGTACCGGATTCGTCCTCTGACGCAGCGAATTTGGCTTACCGACGCACCGGATTCGTCCTCTGACGCACCGAATTTGGCTTACCGACGCACCGAATTCGTCCTCTGACGCTACGAATTTGGCTTGCCGACGCACCGGATTCGATCTCTGACGCAGCGAATTTGGCTTACCGACGCACCAGATTTGGCCAGTGACGCACCGAAGTTGGCATTCCGCTGCGCCAGATTTCGGTTATCTACGCATCGGATTTGATCTAATTGCGCACCGGCTTTGGCCTACTGACGCACCGGATTTGGACTTTAGGGCTTTTGTGTCAAACATTGATTATTTTCACAAAAAATTTAGTTTGCAGTTGCACAGTAAAAAACAAATTTACACAACAAAATGCACAGGAAAAATTTAGAAAATGTTTGTTAAAGTGCTCTGAAAAACGGTTTCAAGCTTTCATATTTTAAAAAGCTTTAGCTTTTAGCTGGGGGCTGCCGCCCTCAGACCCTCGCTTTGTTCCCATGGTTTTCAATCATGATTTTTACGTCAGGGGGTCCGTCACGTAGCAATATTGTTTTTTGTGTGACGCAAATGAAAATTGCCCTGACGCAAGTCTGACACAGTTTAGATTTAAGCTTCAACCTCAACGAGAAGAAACATTGTGCAAAAGTTTGAAACGTGATATTTTTAAAAATTTTCTACAGGGAGTTGCGCCTTTAGATCCCACATGTCTGTATTCTTACTCATTGTTGACTGCTACGACAGCTGGCAAGCTAATATTAGAGTAAAGGCAGATGTAGCAGAAGCCTGCTAGTCTTGCAGATTTAGCCATTAAAAATTGACAATATATACCATATTCGCTATAAGAGAATATAAAGAGAGAATAGGCGAACATACAATATTTCAAAAATTGGCCGTACTTTACCTCATTAATTGGTCGCGGAAATGCTCTAAATTAATTCCTGGGAAGAGTCTTAACTGCAAAAATTCTTCAACTTCTGGGGGGCGCCGCCCCCCAGAACCCCCGTAGTTACTTTGGTGAGTTTCATGCTTAGTTTCTACAACTTTAGGTTAAATATTTGAATGACCACAGCGTACTGTAAGTAGACTATCCACAGTGTTATTATTTTTCAAATAAAATCTTGTGGTCTCAAATTACGCACCAAAATATACAGTACCCATTTTGAGGAAAACGCACCGGATTTCCACCCCCCGTCCAAGAAAAAGTCTGCCCAGGTATGATAGAACTGCATGCTCAAAGTGGCTGTAGAGTGCTGTGGTGGGGTGGGGTGGGGACTTAGGCGATTTTCGGTCAAAAATGAAATTTTTCAAAAGTGGTCAAATTCGGTACCAAATGAAAGCCCTAAGCGAGCTGAGCAACTTTTGTCATAGAACTGCATGCTCAAAGTGGCAGGCGATTTTCGGTCAAAAATGAAATTTTTCAAAAGTGGTCAAATTTGGTACCAAATGAAAGCCCTAAGCGAGCTGAGCAACTTTTGTCTTAGAATTGCATGCTCAAAGTGGCTGTAGAGTGCTGTGGTGGGGTGAGCTGGGGACTTAGGCGATTTTCGGTCAAAAATGAAATTTTTCAAAGTGGTCAAAATAGTATCTGCTTGCGCATGGTGATCGGAAATATATTATGTTGGTTCTTTTTTGCGCATACATATTATGTAAAAGAATGGAAAACAAAAACCAAAAATGCTCCTTCGTCGCATGTAAAATACATATGAGTTCTCTCAGACAGGTTGTACAAACACGGAAACTAGCCTGTAAAATGCATATGAGTGGCGTTGAGGTTGTAAATTAAGGAAAACAAGTTGCAACGGCTTAACATATGAGCCTGCCCTACAACGAGGCTCATATTGGCGTCACAGTGCAGCCTTCTTAAAGATCATCAGGTCATCATATTAAAGAAAAAACGAATGAATAGACATAACTTGTTAACATTGTGGCTTGAAAGATATGGACAGAACTGGCTTATTTTTACTGGGGGTGGGGGTGGGGGGGCCCCCCACTCGGCAACCTCCCCCCCATTCGAGGTTCCCCCCCCATAAAAGCCCCCCCCCATAAATTTTTACCTCCCCCCCATAAGCCAAAAAATTGCCAGATTTCACCATTTTTACCCTAAATTTTCGAAAATTTTTCCGGCTTCGCCGGAATTTTATCGAAATTTTAGCTATTTTAGCGTAAAAAACACCTAAAATTAGTCATTTTTTAGCGATTTCTGGCAATTTTTACACAAAAAACGTAAAAATTTGCAAAATTTTTTTCCAAAAATATGCCCCCCCCACTTTTGGTGAGCCCCCCCCCCCCATAAATTTTGGCCTAAAAATAAGCCAGACAGAACGAAGTGAACTGCGACACCTCAAGTTTAACTGTACATGCAAGCTGATGTTTCCCGAAACACCATGGCACTATTTCCGGAAGCACTATAGTACACCTACTGTATTCTCGGAACACTATGACACACTACTCTCACATACGTAATGCTTTCCCCACATGGCTCTGAGTCAGAGCGCAAAGTGGCATGCCGTATAATGCGTATGCACAGTATAATGTCTTAGCGACAAGATGTGTGAAGGACAATTTTGTAATGAAAAGCTTTACGTGCTATTTATATCAAGGTTAAATATCGACAAATTATATTATGACATACGCCAATATGAGCCTCGTTATAGGACAGGCTCATATGTTAAGCCGTTGCAACTTGTTTCCCTTAATTTACAACCTCAACGCCACTCATTTGCATTTTACAGGCTAGTTTCCGTGTTTGTACAACCTGCCTGAGAGAACTCATGTATTTTACATGCGACGAAGGAGCATTTTTGGTACTTGTTTCACAGAATAACTGATCAAATTTGTCTTTTGTTTTTGTTTCAGCAGATGCAGAACCAGACGCGACAACCTGTTTCCCGTGTCCCCACTGCCCACAATCCTTTATCACTGCACGGCGGCTGTCTGCGCATGTCAGTCGTCAGCACGCTCGACGGGCTGGAAAGAAGCACCAGTGCCCCACCTGTGCCTACAGTTCCAACAAGAGTCATCATTTGAACGACCACATTAATGCTGTACACAGGAAACTGAAGCCTTTCCAGTGCCCTGAGTGTGACAAGGGATTCAGTCGGCAGGCCAATTTGATCCCCCATCTGCGCATTCATACCGGTGATAAGCCTTATCGCTGTGATTTCTGTGGGAAGAGATTTTTTCAAAGCGCTCATTTGAAGACCCATCGCCGAATTCATACGGGTGAGAGACCATTCAGCTGTGATCTCTGTGATAAGAGATTCACTGACAGCGGCAAATTGAAGAGGCATCGCCGAAGTCATACGGGAGAGAGGCCATACAGCTGTGATCTCTGTGATAAGAGATTCACTGAGAGCGGCAAATTGAAGGCGCATCGCCGAATTCATACGGGAGAGAGACCGTTTGCCTGCCAGCTTTGTGAGTACAGATTCACTCAGTCTGGTCATTTGACAAAGCATGAGCGCACTGTACATCGTTCTTTGCGCTAACTCTGCTGTAATGCTATTTAACATATTATTTGCTTATTTTGTGTTCACTAGTTTTGTTGATGTAATATTGTTGAGTACTTGGTGGTTGGTAAGAGTATTTGTATGCATTTGTATTCCGCGCTACTTGTACCTAGTGTATATACAGGTTTACTTACTGTACCTGCATATCTTTTGTTCTGGTAGTTTTGGTTATTTTAACAGAATTACATTCTATAATGTTAAATGTTTAGCGTCACCGTCACTGTTTCAATTTTGTCGTTTCATCTTGCAGTTCTTGTGCTCTATGTGGTTAACGTTCTGCTGTTTAGTCGTTTCAGTTCCTTTTCTGTACAGTGTCACATTTCAAACTTAGTGTATGGCTGTGTCCTGGCTATGAAAGGCCGGAAAATCAAACTAGAAAATATATGCATCACATCAGTTATTACTTTGTTTTGGTTAACCTGTGCTTAATGTTGCTCAATGTTGTGCTATGTGTACTGAATCTTCCCCGTGGATAGCGCGTAGGACTGGGTTATTGGTTTGTAATAAGATTTCTGCAATGTTCTGATTCCTTTTATTTTATGGATTCTTTTTTTTGGTTAATGCAATGCTTAGCGCTGTCTTCCGATTTTACTGCAGGTATTAAGGTTTATTGTTTTCATTTCAGTGTAAACTGTGTTGGCGCAAGTAATTTGTTGGTATTGTATCCTGATTACTTTTACTGATCAATTCTAGGCGCACACTGTTTTGTCAATTGTTTTCCTCAGCTCAATTTTTATCAAGAGAACTGAGTACAGCAAGAGTGTTACAGACAGGCAGGCAGGCTCTCTGTTATCGGCTGGTATTGCATGCTATGCACGCTAAACGCTCTGTCAAAAGTCACACCAGATAGTATGTGCCTTTTGACAGCCTCCACGATACACACCAGAACTCTTTTCACGTTTCCGTCCGTGTGCTGACTTGCTCTCTACTATGCTTTTGTGTTGAAACTAGCATGAAAATAATAAGCTGCTAGCGGGCACCATGTTAATTTACTTGTCATTTATAAACTGTCTGGCTTCCCCATAGTGGAACCCATTTCTTTTGCCCCTCACATTTTGGTGCAAAGATTACTCTGAATTCCAAATTTTCAAGCAACTTCTTTCTTACTGAACATCGTAACTAAATATATTTATTCTTCTGGTAGAAGCTAAGAAGTTTTCGTAGATACTGCAAAAATAGAACAAGTTTACTAAATTCTACCTCCCTCACCTGTTGCTCATATGTCTTCGGACCTTGTTCCTGTGGCAATCTCATTTAGTTGACTGTTGGTTGTTGTAAACTGCACAATCCCTAACCAAAAAACGTGTGCACAAACTTTGACCGTTTAGGTATAGCTTAGCTCTCAGAGTAAATACCAACAATTTATATATTTTAGAATCGTCAGGAACTCGTTAAGAGTTTTCGATTGACACCCAACTTGTCGGTACTGTAGAAAATTTTTAAAAACCGGAATTCCGGAAGCTGGGCTCATTGTCGTGAAAAGTTTATAAGAGCAAAAATATGCTGTCGGACCAGCTCTATTCTGTCGGGGAAACAAAATTGTGATTGCGATAAGAGGCGAAAAACTAAAAATTTTAGATATTCCGTAAATGAAACCCGGAATTCCTGATTTTCGAGATCTCGAGTTTCTGACGATTCTAGAAATATATACATTGTTGATGTTTAGTCCAAAGGCTAATCGGCTGTAAATGGTCAAAATTTGTGCAAATGCGTTTTTCGGCATTTTCACAGTTTCTGTGAGTTATATTAGTCGTTCTTTGCCAATTTTCGTTACTTATGTAATTATATAACGTTGGCTTGTCCTGTTTTGTTTTGATTATTTCCAATGTTCTTCGCGTTTGCTCTGTTCTTGTTGCCTTTGGGGCCCTTTCGGCCTTTCTACTTTTGCTGTTTAATAAGTTTACTTGTTGTTCAAATAAATTTCCTGCGTTCAATTAGGTTAACCTTCAGCGGAGGACTGGAAGCATTTATGCAGCGTATAAAAATGATGGTAAAGCAAAAAACGGCTTTGGAAGCTAATAAGAGTCAAGAATTCATAATCTGTAGTTTTGATTTGCCGAGGCTATTTTTATTCTTATATCTTCTCTGTTGGGAAAGTACATAAAGTTTCTAGACTGGGTTAATACGATGTGACAGACCTTAGTCCTCTAAACGCCATAAAAACTCAATTTAGTAAGTATAGATTCGTTAAGGGTTACAGTGCGCGGAGAGTTAGATAATGGTAGGGTTTTTTCGAAAAGCCCACCCACACCCAGAACTCACAAAACTTGAGAAATTGGTTAAATCAATTGAGTTGAAGTTAGGTTAAATTCGTCCATTTCGGTGATAGCATTGATTTTAGCTCGCTTTGAAGCCTCAACCAAGCTCAATCGAAAACCTTTTGGGTCCGATTTTGCTGAAAAGTTCAGATTTCAGTTATCAGGGTGGCCAAACTCGAATTTGAAATCTATTTTTGATTTACACTCTGCTAGTTCAGAATAAGCTTACCATGTACTTAACTCGTTCTGAACTAGCGAAAAGCTGACAAGCAGAGTTTAAATACAATTGTGTGGCACTCAAATACCCACATTAAAAGTTTACAAATTCGAAGACAAAATTGTTTCGATTTCCCACGCCATCAAATCATTTTGCGATATTTAAACGTCCAATTGAGTGCACTTGAAATTTGCAAACATCCGTATCAATATAGTTGGTCAAGCTTTGCGACTTTTGGCCAGAGTAAAGATTTTTCTGAAACGATTTCTTTCAAGCTTTCCTGATTGGATTCAAACAAACTATTTAATTTAATCCTAAAATTTGATCATTTGATATTGAGGTTTCCATATTGTTCACTTCAAGTTCGAGCCCCCTGCATCAACATCGGTGATTAGTGATTTGTCATACCAACAGTTTATAATATATACCAAGAGTGAGACACTCAGCTCTTCCTAATAGAATAAGCTTGCAAGATGCTCGAAACGTTAAGGCCGAAATCTCGGGGGGGGGGGCTTTTCAACGTGTAAGCATACAACGCTGACGTTTTTTAAAAACGGGCGTTTTCGACAAATTAAATACTATAACTTGAGCTAGGAAAACCGTACAGCAATAATTTTTATATCATTATGTTGCGTAGACCGAGATCTTATTAACGATATAAAAATTATGCAGTTCGGTTTAGGCAATCCCTCATAAATTCAGCAACAACGTAAGGCATTTCTAAGAAAATGATGAAATTCTTAGAATTTTCGTGGCAAGGATGCTTTATTGCCAGTTTTGTAAGAGATTACCTAAACCGAACTATATAATTTTTTATTTCGTTAAAAAGGCCTCATTCTACGCAGCATAACGATATAAAAATTATTGCTGTACGATTTTCCTAGCTCAAGCTTATAGTATTTCATTTGTCGAAAACGCCCGTTTTTAAAAAAGTCAGCGTTGTATGCTTACACGCTGAGAGGCCCACCCCCCGAGATTTCGGCCTTAATGTTTCTAGCATCTTGCAAGCTTATTTTATTAGGAAGGTCTGACAGAGTGTATTACTCTTGGTATTATAAACTCTTGGTCATACATTTTGGAGGTTAATTATGTTTAAGGACGCTCTAGAGTACTAATTTAGTTGCCATTTTGTAGCATTAATGAACAAAGGGTCTATCTCTTTAAAGAATAAAATGGTCAGATAAAACGGATTAGAAATCATCCGAGCTTAATCCATTTAATCCGCCATTAAAGAAACAGCTATTAAAAATTTTAATCAGTCAACTCCGTTTAATCCGCGTAGCTGTACGAGGTTAAAACTAGTTGAAGTGCAGGCGGTGGATTAAACGGATTAAAATTAATATTTAAAGAAACGGCGATTAAACAGATCGGATTAAACTTAATTCGTCGATTTTTTTAATCCGAAATGTGAATAAAGAAACAGGATTAGATTAAAATTTTAATCCTAGGTGCATCAAAGATATAGGATTAAATTTAGTCCATTTAACTCGTTGAACCTGTTGGATTAAATTTTAATCCGTTTAGTCGGAGGTGCTATTTCTTTAATGCGGATTAATTTTAATCTAATCCTTTTAATCTGTAAAGAAATAGGGCCTTAGTCTTCAGCCATCCTAGTTGTGCTTGACACGCGGGGGTCAACAGTGGTTGGGCCAAACAACCATTGTTTACCTGGGTGCAACTGAAATAACCGTACGTCTGATTGGCTTGGGGGTCATGTTTCTGTTCTTGGCCTTCGCTTCTCCGCCTCTAGTCCGTATTTTTGGACGGCCCGCGGAGAGCAACAACATAATGGTCACAGGGTGTGCCGCTGTTGCTAGGCCCATCCCAAAAAAATGCAGCCAGGGTAAGCACCGGCCTCGCTTGATATTTTTATTAAGGCAAGACCTAAAGATTAGAGCGATATGACTTATGCAATTAGAATCTCGATTTCGAACATTAACATCGCAGCATTGTTATGAAGATTGAGTGCGTGGCTGTCGAACAAAACGCGGATTAATAGAGATTTAATTTGAAATCTCCACCTAGCTTGGTCTCGGTTACAACAGTAGAAGTTTAGTAACGAAATTTTAATTTTAGTGAAATTTCGAAAAAGGCTCATTTACCATGTCAGGCGAATTACATAAGAAGCCTTTGTGTTTTGCTTTTCTCCGCGGTTCAATTAAAAAATCCTACAAAAAGCGGAGAAGCGAAGACCACGGATAGAAACTATAATCCCCCACCAAGTCGGAGTGCTGGCTGTCGGTCGCAGTCAGATTGACTGAAGCAGCCTCAGTCATCCAAAGAAGGGGTTTTCCATATAGCCATAGCCAGTGTTCTTCGAAAATCTCAAAATCATTACCAACCACGACTTTTTGACTCATTGTGGCTCTGCTGGCTCGATTTCATAAAAGTTCTCCAGTTGTGGAATCCTGAGGACTCGAAAAAATTGAGATCTCAAGGACTGCATGAAATATTGGAAGTTTTAAAGTTGCATGCAAGTTCTCAAATGATTTGAGTGACGGTGAGGTATCGCAAGTTCTCCAGTAGCCTATGGAATTGGAGCCAGTTTTGTCAAGTTTGCGGAAATGCTTATGTTACACTTTTTTTGCTACGGACTTATCCACCATCAAGGCACTGCATGAGGCCTATACGGTGATGCTCTCCGCAGTCCTTTGAAAGTGGACAAGAAAGCGGAGAAGCGAAGATCACGGACAGAAAACGTGATCCCCAAGCCAAGTCGGTGTACGGTTATTGGCACGTGGCCGCAGTCACACCCAGGGCAAACGACGTTGACTGTTAGCAACAAAGTTTGCCCCCCGCATACCTCGAGTGACTAAGATGGCTGAAAACTCGGTAAGGCTACTCGGAAAGCCTGGGGTCAAAAAAAACTGCAGAAGCAAGGAACGAAGGGTTAGAGCCGAGTCTCAAGATAGGAAAGAATGAAAGTCCACTTCTTTGATTTATTCGAACTTAAATTGCAAATAAACTTTTCCCCCCATGCCCATTACAACTTTAATCTCAATTCGATTTATATTATAACTTTTTGAATCTAATTTATTTTAAACTTCAGGAAAATTGAATTCTAAAACTTAGCTGTTTGATGTTCCTATTGAAACTTCTTTATGTAAATCCACGTTCCATTTGAAAATCCATTCCATAAATCCATATTCCGTAGTGATCCACTTCAGAATTTGATATGTTGGACACAGGATACATACATACCTCCTGTGCCGTCGATCTTCTCTCTGAAACAAAGAATTAAAATAGAATTAATGTTCCTAAAACTTACTTTAAATGCAGCTACCAGCTGCAACGTACGCGATCAGATCTCTTATGTTACACTTAAGGTCGGTACTCAAGACATGAGACTTGCCACTTGATAAACTCGAAAACTTATTTGAAACTACCCCAACAAGGTGGAAGTTCTTGAATTTCTAAGCTAGTCAAAAATTGCTCAGTTACAGAATACAGGTTACACACAATACCGCATAATCAAGAAGAAGATTGCCTAAATTAGGTAAATTCAGCAATCTGCATTCTACTAAATATAGATTTCAGTTACGTATTATGAGATATATATTATTTGTTTAGTGTCCGTCCACAGGTTTTAAGCATAACTAGCTTTTGCTAAAGGTAGGTTTGGAGTTTGCAGCAAACGTTTTCGCTAATCATCTAAAATCAGTTGAATTTACGACTGCCAAGTTATGTGACGGAAAAATCAAAATCAAATCGTAAGCTTTTAAATATATAATCTGGCTTCACTCTTACTTAAATTTGTACCAAGTTTAGTTTAGTTTTTTATCTGTACCGAGTCTTTATATCAACTAACAACTTTTATGCAGGAGGCTCAAAAAGAACACTCCTCAAGCTAAGCGAATCCCAAATAATCAAATCTTGAACCAAATGTTTCTTGGATTCAATCAGGGTAGTCTGAAAGAAATTTTTCCAAGAAAGCCCTTCCCTGAAGTCACAGAACTTGAACAAGTGAGCGATGTTGTAAACTGAGTTCAAATATCGATAAATGTTTAGATTTCAATGGCAACCGGCAGTCCATTGTATAGTGGAAAAGCTGCACACAAGGGTTACGGCGTAAAAGTTGTAGAACTGAAATCCGTTTTTCTTGAGCCTTTTGCCAGCTGAGTACAAGCTTACATGTTGATGTTATGCCTTATTCATTATTGATATTGTCAGATTGAAGCCGTTTTGATCAACTTCTGGCTTGGTCCTTGACTTTCTGAAAACGATCCCCTATCACTAATCTGGCAAACCATTTTAGCCCAGCCCAGCAGCTTCAGGCAATTCCTTAACAGTCGAGTTGTTGGCCGGGCCACCTAAAGCAAAGCAGAGCCAATGAGGCCAACTGGGTCAGAGGAAAACGGCCGGTCGACCCTAACAAACAAATTCGTGACAGGATATTATACAGACTAAGACGACAGAGTACAGTATTACTGTACTATATTTAGTGGAAACGGCGCCAAAAATAGTGTAAAACTTGCACCGACCGTCCCGTTTCGAGCAGACCCGGCCGGTGTCGTAATGATTTTGTCATCTATGACAAGTGTCACCTAAGCTAAGTTTTCACCGAAGATTTTCACCATTTTCCGAGTATAGTTGATTTTAGTGGCAATGAATGGCACTTGCAGACAATTGTGTTTGATATAATGTGGTAATGTGCTAATTAACACTTGAAATTAACGAATGGAATTTTCAAATTTTAAAGCGAAATCTACCGTTCGAAATCGAAAGCTATTGACGACTGACGAGGATTCAACACTTAATTAGCAGCTGCAGAGGATATCCCACCGGGGGGAGGGCGGGCCCCCCCCCCCGAATCGCCTCTCCCGGGATTTTTGCTTCCCCCCTCCTGAAATTTTTTGGTGGCCCAAATTTTTGCCAAAAATGGGGAAATTTTCAAAATTTTTGGCTTCGCTCCGGAGATTGTGTCGTAAATATGGCTATTTTAAGCTTAAATCCTGGCATTTTTGAGAACTTTTTGCCTCCC
>JASAND010007448.1:0-24198 GCA_030248195.1 Trissonchulus latispiculum | reverse complement strand
TTTCAGTTACGTATTGCTGTGAGCAGGCCAAAAACCAAAACTTTCTTATTTTTTGGCCTAAGAATAAGGGACTGGACCTAAAATGTTAAAGAGCACGGAAATAGGTTATTTCGTAAGTTTTAGCCCTTTGCGTAAAGGATTAAAGCCGTAGGAGTCAAAAATACCCGAAAGGAAACCAGCACCTTAAACAGAGGAGAGGATCCAAAAGCGTCACTGAAACGGCACGGTAAAGCAGTCATCGGACGTCTACATGAGAACGGTGGGAAGGCAATACAACAAGGTGAAGGTATCGGATCCAGTTCATATAGACGACGAGTTAAGAGAATGAAGCGTGCATTTACAGCCCATAAAAAGCCACCCAACGACGCAGTAGTAATCTCATTGGTAAAACTGCTTAATGGCTAAACAGGTTGATGAAAGGTCTATGGCTTAAAGTCCGAAATGGATCTCTTCTTACTGCCGCCTACTCAGATTAGTGTGGAGAGTGGTTATATGGCAGAAATACATCCCTTAAATCCTGTAACCAGTAACGGTCCATACCTATTCCTAGTACCAAAGGACTCGTGCATACTTGACCTGAACCGGAACTACCTATGCTTGAAGCTACGGATAACTGATAGTGATGGGAAGGCAGTAGCAAAGGCGGCCAATGGTAGCATTTCAGTAGCGCCCATCAATTTGCTAGCAAAGACATTCATTAGGCGACTAATGATCAACTATCCGAAAAGGAAATTTATAACAGTGGAGACCTTTATTACTATGGAGCTTATCTAGAGACTATCGCCAACTTTGGTAAAGAAGCAATAAGCAATAACGTCTCACCTACAGAGCAATCTATCTGCAAAGGACAGTGATTTCAACGATGTCTCCACTACAGCTAAGCATGGGGTATTCCATTCACTGATGGTCGATATGTAGTGGTGGCTGGCGCAGGACCTTTACACAACAAGCAAGATCGATACCTTCTGAGCGAGTGTCAGTTGAGTCTAGGATTACACAGTAACAGTGACGACATACTACATTAGTCAGCAACCAGTTGTTATAAGATTGTTGTAGACGATATCCGATGGTGTGTATGGAAAGTAAAGCCTCAAGGCTCTCTTACCATGGCAATTGAGGTTGTACTTAGAGATCATGAGACAGCAAAGTATCCAATCAGAATGACTAAACTGGTCACCAGGCATATCACTCCTGGAGTACAAGCAGTAGTAGAAAACTCAGTATTCTCTGGGCAACTTCCACGCAGACTACTAGTGGCAATGGTTAAATCAGAGGCATTCAATGGAAATCAGAAGCATAACCCTTTTGAATTCCAACACTGTATTGCCCTTAAGTACGGCGACGAGTTTGTACCAAAACAACCAATGAAGATGGCTTGGGACAAGTTCCAGTACACAATGCCTTTCATATACCTCTACGAAGGCAACGATATGGCAGGGTCAACTAAGGGTGCAGATATTTTCTACGAAGATTTTGGTAAGGGATACACTATATTTGCCTTTGACCTAACTCGCGATAACGTGGATACTAGAGCCATGCAGTTGATTAGTGAAGGTGACGTATCACTGAAAATGTAGCTAGAGAAGGCCCTCCCTTGAGCAACTTATCCACAAGGTGTCTAAATTATTATATACGGCGAATTTGGTAATCTCATATCTATAGATTACAATCGGGTATCATTCTTTGACTATGAATTATGAAACGGAGATCCTGGAGACTTTAAGGAAGGATTGCAAAGTTCCTCTCCTAGGAGTATTTCTCTGTGATCAGCTACCACGGTACCACCCAGGATGTCTTGTTGCTAACTCTGATAAAGCCAATCAACCTGGAGAACACTGGGTTGCAACGTGGTTAGAGGATAATTGCGTAGAGTATTTTGATAGTTACGGACTACCACCTATACTATTCACTGACTACATTAGCAATAGGCAATTACAGTATAATGGCATTGAGCCACAAAACTTCACTACTGATGTTTGTGGAGAGTACTGTATCTACTTCCTTCATCACCGAGCAAGAGGAAGATCAATGGATTCACTTTACGACTATCTTAGGTTGACAAAGAACAAAGAATTGACACCAATGATAACATTGTCAAGACCTGTGTTGATGGACTACGAGTGACACTGGAACCCACACCTTGCTGTCAGAAATCCCATAAAAAGTCAAGGTGGTACTAATTAGTTTTCATCACACATAGAGAACCACTAGTGAACCTTTTTATCGTAGTGTCCTCAATTAACATTACGGATACAGGGTACGGTATTGAACTGTCCCACAACAATGTTACTATACTATTGGCCACTGATAATCTTTACAATCGCTTGGCAGATTGCAGTCCATAATGTCGTGAGGGTGATCTAAATCATAGATCTAATGTCTGTCCCTATGTTGAATGGGACCAATGTTGGTCGTACTGTTACGACACGGACAGACGCCTTCAGTCTATCCATGATAAGATGACTGGCTTCAAAGTAGACAATATCAGTGAGCTCAGATATTTACATGGTGCACTCAGGGAATATTATCAGTAAACTAGGTTGTATAATGCATGTTCAATACATTTCGTCTGCAGTGCATAGCAGTGTTTTGTAAAAATCAATGCTTTGTAAAATCAATGTTTTGTAAAATCCAAATCCATGAAAGCAGCCTTTTGTAATGTCACAGTTTTGTAATATCAATGTTTTGTACTAGCAATGTTTCGTAACGTCAGCTTTTGTAATGATAGCATTTTACAATGTCTAACGTTTGTGATATCAGTGTCTTATTAGCTTTTGTCAACTTTTAGTACTTTCATGTAGTGCTAACCTTATGTAATATTTTTCAATGATGTACTGCTAACTTCATGGGTTACTGGTAAATGTAAACCAGTGTGTTTATGGTTTGCTGCTTCATGAAATTCAAATTTGAGTAGTAATAAGAAGTTATTATAAGAAGTGTTATTCAGTTCACAGTTTAATAGTGACAATGACTTTACAGCGTCAAGCCGCGGCTTTGCGAGGATACTATCGCTGGTATCACACAACTCCAGACGAGCCAACAAGTGATCCACTACAATTTTTATTGGACTGCACAGAAGCAATTCAAAGTCTTATTGGAGACTGTTTCCTGAAGATGCAACTGATACTGCAATTCTATTCATCATTGAGATCACCAACCAAACTATGAGCACCTACTTTGCCAGCGAACAAATTACAATTATTCCTGGAGAAGATGTGCCAATGAATTCCATGATCAATCATATCCTTACCAACATTGAAGAATTCCAACGCACTGGATCAGGTTGGGTAATTGATCATATACGATACCTGGATATTCACTTGGCTAAATATCGACTATGGATCAACTATGTTCCTCTACCAAAGAAACTGCAGAACAAGAAGGCAATCATCAATCCGAAGAATCAGGGCAATAAATGCTTCATGTGGAGTGTTTTGGCCGGCCTGCATCCAATGAACACAAATGCCGACAGTTTGTGGATGAACTGAACTTTCAAGGATTGGAGTTTCCTATCAAACTGGACCCTGCTTCATAAAGACTTATGAACTCTCATAAGTGTAATATTTTGTAGGTAGCAAGAAGAAAAGTGTTTCATAACTCCATAAGTCATAAGTAGTTTTTCATAAGCAATTCATAAGTAAATTCATAGGTGCCTGGACCCTGGACCCGGATTTCATAAGTGTCCGTTTCATAAACTTCATAGGCGTTCAAACCTATGTAATTTTGTTTTTTGAACAATTTCCGTACTGAACTGGTCTTGCAATGTGGTTTTATCACGATAACAATAATGCCGTGAAATTTGCTAATGTAGCCAAAATGTGTGACTGCATTAATTAATGTAATTGAAATTTTTGATGGCAAATTTATGCAATCGAAAATTCTGACCATAGCAGCAATTAATGTAGTCAAAAAGTTTGGCTGCATTGATGAATTTTGCTGCAGTGCTCTGTTGTCTTGTTTTTTTCACTTATTTTGTTTTCATAGCTGTTGATACGTTTTTTACTACCTTTCTCTAATAATGATAGAACTGAAAGAAATAATTGACACTGCAGCACTTCCGGTGAAAAATTCGGGCCTGAGGTGGGGACGAACCCACAACCTTTGGCTATCTAGACTAATGCTCTGCCGATTGAGCCACTCAGGCACAATCAAACCAAGCTTAATTTTGAATTCGTTCCCAAACTGCAGTGACGTTTTTAGAAATGCGCATGAGCGCTTGGGTGTAAAGCAAGAATTGATGAGAGTAATAACTCTAGAGAGTATTGTTCTCCTCTTCAAATGAATCAGACGATGAGAATTTGCCTCCTATAAACAGGAGGCCATGAATATTCCGGCCTCGATTAAATTTTGAACATTTGCTAGATGAGATTTGAAAACAATTTTGCCTGGAAGAAGCTGATGCCGTGCTAGTTGTTATCCAACTAAGACCGTACCTGGAACATCCTACAAACAGAAATTATGCTTTATGGTCACAGGCATTTTCAGCATGATGGGGTAACGTTCTAAAGTCCAAAACTAAAGTATAAGGGAAAACGGAAGTGCAATGCACTATCAAAGACTGACTAAGCGACTAACTTACTATGAAAACCACTTATGAAACTTATGAGTTTTACGGATTTTCATAGTGTTTTAAGAAACATTGACTTATGTCCCTTCTGCATTTATGAACTATTAACTATGAAAGTCCAGTTATGACTTTTATGAAACAGGCCCCTGAAGGGCATTCCCAGATTTGAGCTGCAGAACGATGTTTCAATCAGTGTATACGGACTCGACAGATCAGTTCATATCCTATACCTATCAAGAACCAGACGAGAGAAGTATCTCCATCAACTGCTGCTGAACAATCAGCATTGTTGCTTAATCATGAACCTTGGAAGACTCCTCCACGATCAACGCAAAGATAAAGGAAGAAAATACTTTTGCAATCATTGCCTATTTCCATTTCCTACTGAAGAACGAAGAAATCAACACCAAGACCTTTGTAGTACTAATAACCTGCAAATAACTGTTATGCCATCGTCAACATAACTAAGATTTCCGAACGATCATAGACGTTTGATGCGACCTTATGTGATCTACGCAGATGTTGAGTGTTTGCTTGAAAAGATAGACACTTGTCAACCTAATCCGTACTCCTCATTCACGCACACATTTGAACACCACAAACCTTGCGCATATGGGTTAGTAAATGTACTCCAGTGTTGTGAGGAAAAGCCCATAGTGAGAGGTCAACCAATAATATACCGAGGTGAGAATACAGTGCAGGAATTCCTCAGGACAGTCATACAGAATGGTCAGCAGTTTCAAGGCAGATTGAATAAGTATCCGAAATTACCCAAACGACTCCCTCAACATGGGACAAAATGCCATCTATGTGAAGGAGCAATTCAGGAGGACGAGTCGACTAGAGATCATTGTCACATTTGTGGGACATTCCGAGGTTATGCTCACAGGCGGTGTACCCTGACGCATAAACTAGGTCGGACAGTGACTGTAATGTTCCCTAACCTAAGGCTATACGATGGACACCTATTAATGCAGGAACTTGGCAAGATCAGTAAAGAGCTTAAGCTAGACATCACCTGCGTACCGAAGGGATTGGAAGACTATCTATGCTTTGAACTGAATATCGAACAGGAGTGGCGTATTAGGTTCATCGATAGTTACCGGTTCTTGAATAGATCGTTGGATACACTGGCAGACGGACTGACAGATGAAGACTTTCATCTAGTGTCTACGGAGATTAACTTTCACTAAAAAGAAGAAAGGGAGTTTACCCGTATGAGTATATGGACTCGTGAGATAGAGAATAGTGAGACTCAGTTACCACCTATTCAAGCCTTCCACAGCATACTAACTGATAGTGACATTGAGATCGAAGACTACGAGCATGCAAAGACTGTGTGGAATGAGCTAGGTATAGGGAATATGGGGCAGTATCATGACGAATACTTGAGAACAGATATCCTACTATTGGCAGATGCGGTAGAGAATTTTCGCAAAACTAGCCTGACAACATATGACATGTACAAGTTTGTTTTGAAGATGGAATTAGAGATGGGGTGGCAATGGTTGCACAACGGTACGCAAAGGCCAATAACTCACTACTAGATGTAGTGAGTTATTGACTTCTAATCATGATAAAATGTTTGAAGGAAATTGATCACGTGGTATTACATGCTTGGCTTAAGCAGTTGGATCCCAGCAGATTGCGCTTAAAAGTGAAAATGTGCCCGTTGTATTTGTGAGGAAGGCTCTACCAGTGGCAATACTATTCGTAAGCCAACCATTCCTGCTAAAATAGCTACAAATTTCAGCATACATGTGGGTGCTGTAATTTATTGCTACTTCCTGACTACTAAACCAATGCCAAATTGAAATAAGTTAGATACCCATTACCCATATACTACATAGATCGCTGCATGTTTGCATGTAATGTTCCTATCATCTTTATGTTATCAGTGGCATAGTATTAATAGTTTTTCATAGCCAGTGTTTACCTAGTGAACATTTGTCAACAAAACACAGAACATTCAAAGGATTAAAAATGTGTTTTAAGAAACTGATATAAAGTTGCGTTGGCAATGTTCTTGTAATGTTGACACCACAGTCTTGTTGTTTTGTCTTTTCCCCTTTTAATTTAGAGATACCAACAACTCTGAATTCCCTTCCCAAGCAAAGCAAAGGTCAGAATGCACAGAGTTTTGCTGGTGACAAGCAGCTCGTCGTCCAGTGGTAGGTTTCAGAGGTTACCAAACGCTAAACGGACACATTAACTGCTCAGAGGGAAATAAACAGCTAGGCCCACTAAACCCGTTTAAATATACCACTTGAACTGCAAAATTGGTAAAAATAGGGAGCGAAATCAGAGAAGAGAGGGGGAAGAAAAGTGAACCAAAACAGAGCCCAAAGAAATTTTTTATATATACATTCTGCGTTCGCTGATGACGATTTGTGCTTGGAAGTCGGAAGCCAGGTCAGGCCTGCTTACATTCTCACCTAAGAAATTACCTTTTTCAGATTCTATTATTATTATTATTATCTATATGCGCCCTGTCTAAGCAGTGACCATGTCACGTGATTCAGATTGGGAGCGTGAAACAAGATCTCGTAGTCGGCGATCGTCCACGACATCTCGTAGAGAGGTGGATGCATACCTCAACAAGTTCTATGCCAGTGTCATAGGAAGCGTGAGCCAAAGAGAACGATTGCAGAGTCAGGAAGAGGATGGTAAGAAAGCTGATTCTTTGCTTTAAACATTGATCTGGACTTATTGAGTTACTCACTTGAGATTAGACATCATTATTTTGTTATTGTTACCCATTGCTATTGTCTAGATCAGAATTTTTAAGTATGCAATAAACCATAAGCTAACTTCTAAAACTTAACAGTTAGGTATAAAACACTTCTGTGTTGGTGTCACGTGAGATTTTTCTCTGTATGAATATTTCACCCTGAAAAATTTACCGGAGGAACTTTTCTTGTATTAATATTTCCTCCAGAAAAATTTACCGGAGGAACTTTTCTTGTATTAATATTTCCTCCAGAAAAATTTACTGGAGGAATCTTCCGCCGGGGGATTCATTCAGTGAAGCTTTGAGCTATGGTATCGACACGGCTTTACACGGTTGTGCCTTTCTGATTTAACAGATGAAAATACATTGACCGTCGAAGACTATGATCTCAACGTTATTGATAACGCTGAAGGACATCACACCGATAAATATGAACAAACCAATTCTCCACCGTTTGCCCTTATCCTGAGACGAGGGTCTCTTTTTCACCTGGATTTGGAATTCAACAAATCATTTAATCCGAAGCATCACACTGTAATACTGGAATTCATATTTGGTAAATAAATATGAAAATTAAATACAATTGTCAGTTGGGTTATATTACTAATTCATTTGGTCTGATTTTAAGTGCCTGGTATCAAATCGGGCATGGGCAACGCCGCCTCTAGTCCGGTCTCAAAGTCAAAAGCAAAACTGGATTTAAACTTAACCTTTTTCAACTTTTATTTAAACGGATCGCCATAACTTTGTCACCTTCCTGAAAGTTATGCGCAAAACGTACATTATTATCGCTTCAAAAATTCAAATTTTATGTAGGCGCAGTAGCGGGAGCTTATACGTATACTCCTTGTCCAAAAAAAGTGGTTTGATTCATTTCATAAATTCATTCTTGAACGTACCAAAATTCCGTCCAAACCCTGTCCGCCCAGAACTCAGATCCTGCATTTTCCCCTAGACACAGACGAGAACTGATGACAGAAATAATAACCGAATAGAAATAATGAGAAGTAATAATTGCCTTTATTACAGGTGCTAATCCAACAGCTTCAAGAAAAACAAAAAAGATGCTCAAGGTTGCCGATGTTAGTGAAGAACTAACGTGGCGATGGGGTGCAAAGCTGGTGGAGTTCAAGAATCGAAATGTAGGTGTCGTGAGAGTTTCATGGTTTGCACAGAAACACTGCCAAGTGTATAGGATACTGTGTGCATCTCATAAAATTAAAACACTGTATCGGGCTCAGTAAAGGTTTGCAGACTAGAGACTAAAGAATATTAGATGACAGCAGGACCTAATGTCAGTTTAGGGGATTGCCCTAGTTGGCCTATTGAAGGAAAACCACTGACTTTACTCTTCGAATCATAAAATTTCGACAGGTCAAAACTTAGACCAGAACTCAATAAAAGATTTCACAAACTGTACGAGAGACGTGAACAACCAAAAACACATTCACGAAGAGTCCAAATGGGAACTACTAATCGAACCCCCAAAGAAGCCTACAAAACAAGATCCCCGACTACACTAATATGATGACAAGCTATACACTGCCAAAATTCACGCTTGCGCTATATTTTTTGCTCGTGAAGCTAGCGCCATAGCTGGTCGCGAAGAAATTAGATTTATCTTTCAAATAGAGTAATTTCAAAATCATTTACTATTGAATAATTTCACCAAACTAAACTCGCTACTGTGCTTCGAATGTGAAGATAGCGACTACTTTATTTCGCTGCTGCGCTGTTGCGCAGCTAACAACCAATTCCACAGTGAGTAATATCTCACACAAGAATTATATATCTACTTGCAAATTTTGTAAAGTTTGCGTAAGATCGGCAGTAGTGCCAGGCCAATGACAGTGAGCAGGAGTCAGTAAATAGATAATAATTTAGCATAAATTTACAGCAGCAGATCTGATAGATAATGTCATTTTTATATAAAATACAAAAATGAAATCTTGGTAATACTTTCACAGCTGAAAAACAATCTTTCCAAATTTCGAGGAGTTCTTTATATCATACGTCACTGACCATCTGTCAATGGCACTTAAAAATTCCCTGTCGTTGAAGTTACACCTAATAGTGCGCTTCAGTTGAGTTCATTCAGTTTTGGAGTTCTGGGTGAAAAGAACAGAGACAACGACATCACTTCTTCTACCGTATCAAAGTTACATAGATCGTTGGCACAATGAAGACATATTTTAATTTCTTATAAATTGCTCTAGTTGAGCTGGATGCTTTTAGGTAGTCATCGCTGTAACAACATCACCAACTTGCCTCGTTGGAGAATGGCAGCTGAGAGTATGTTTCAATCGTATTTCTAGTTATCAACTTGAGTTTTGGTCAGGTTTCAATCAAACATTGCCTATGGAAACATTAACAGCATAATTTAGCAAATAACAAGAGCTCACTCCAACCAAATCCTGTTTGAAATAAGTATGGCATGGTGATTGTGCATTCCATGAAATTGTGACTATTACTATTGCAGATTTATACTGGAATCAAATCTTTGGATACTAAACTTCGAAAAGTGTTAGAAGTTCCAGACTTTATCTACATTTTATTTAATCCATGGTGTCCAGGTACGTGGTTTTGTATGAAAGCAAATATAGAATAAAATCTTGCTATTGAAGGGAGTAAATCATACCTCTCCGCCTCCGGGCAGGGCCCACACTGCAGAGAATATCCCTTGGTTACTTACAAAATTGTTTCAAAAAAGAACTTTTTTCAGTTGCCGAACATCAACTTATTTTTTAAAAGCAAGAGTATTAAAAGTTATTCCATTAACGCAAAGCTGTCAGTTTCCTGAGTCTATCCTTATATTTTAAGAATATTACATGACGCTGGCTATCACGGTGTTTTTATTTTCGCAGTTTCTTTTCGTTCTCTGATATTCTCGTAAGGTTTTTCTGGTGACATATGTGGTGGAAAGAGACAGAGAGACGAAGGATCCAGGAACTGAACTGCTATAGGTAATGAAATAGTGTAAGATGTCTTCCAGTTTCAATTCAACAATTCAATGTATACGTGAATGGATGCATATTGCAAATACAGTTTAGTACATATAATTATAACTTATTTTATAAAATGATTTACTGACCTGGCTGGTTCCCTATCAAAACGTCTACAGTCAAAATGTCTAACGTTCATAACGTCTACCGACGAAACGTCTAACGACGAAACGTCTACTGACAAAACGTCATTTTTCTAAAATTGTGTCAGACGTTCAAAACGTCTAAAATTTCCGAAATTTTAGTGATTATTTTTTACTTATTTTGTGTGGGTCGTGGAAAGTTTTCGAATAGGCCACTTTGGGTGTGGGTGGCAGGGTCTTGTCAATCTTCAATTTGAAGTTCTGGGGCGAGTTTCACAAAGCCCTCTTATCTTTAGGAGCTCCTAAATTTGCAAGTTAAGAGCAAAGTTAAGATTTAGCTGTTTCATGAAAGGCTCCTAGTTTAGGAGAGCTCTTAAAGTTCGCTCCTAAAAGCGGAGCTCGTTTTAGCACTCCTAAACCCCTCCTAAGTTCAAAACAGCACTGTTTGTTGTATGTTTTGCCATAAATGTGATGCAATACGCAACTATAATTCGGAGAAACACATTTTAAATAAACGCGATGGATTATATCATGAAATTTCTCAAGTTTAAAATGTTTAGTTTTCGTCATACATTTTTAAATAAAGATTTTTGCCCTAATAATGGTATTAATTCTTTAGTATACGTGGCTTCAATTAATTTCAGTTAGTTATCATCAACTATCTTACGTTGAAATTACCAAAAATATGTGTTATGTATAAGTAACAAACTTAAGAGCAAACATAAGAGGGCTCCTAAATTTTAGCTGAAAATTGTGTTAAGAGCGCTCTTAGCGTTAAAATTTAAGAGCAATCTTCAAGTAGTTTTGTGAAACAGTTTAGGAGGTCCTCCTAAGTTGCTTGGAAAACCCTCTTAAGTTTTGACTTAGGAGCAGCTTTAAGAGCAAAATTTAGGAGGGCATTGTAAAACGCGGCCCTGGGCCGCGTTTCACAAAGCCCTCCTAAATTTTGCTCTTAAAGCTGCTCCTAAGTCAAAAGTTAAGAGAGTTTTCCAAGCAACTTAGGTGGACCTCCTAAACTGTTTCCCAAAACTACTTGGAGATTGCTCTTAAATTTTAACGCTAAGAGCGCTCTTAACACCATTTTCAGCTAAAATTTAGGAGCCCTCCTATGTTTGCTCTTAAGTTTGTTACCTATACAGAACACATATTTTTGGTAATTTCAACGTAAAATAATTGATGATAACTAACTGAAATTAATTGAAGCCACGTATACTAAATAATTAATCCCTTTAATAGGGCAAAAAAATCTTTATTTAAAAATGTAAGTTTAGTGACGAAAACTAAACATTTTAAATTTGAGAAATTTCCTGATATAATCCATCGCATTTATTGAAAATGTGTTTCTTGGAATTATAGTTGCGTATTGCATCACATTTATGGCAAAACAATAACAAACAGTGCTGTTTTGAACTTAAGAGGGGGTTTAGGAGTGCTAAAACGTGCTCCGATTTTAGGAGCGAACTTTAAGAGCTCTCTTAAACTAGGAGCCCTTCATGAAACAGCTAAATCTTAACTTTGCTCTTAACTTGCAAATTTAGGAGCTCCTAAAGATAAGAGGGCTTTGTGAAACGCACCCCTGGCATTGTCTCAAATATACTTCTTATCTTCTGCAGTAGCTTCAGTATTCGACTAGTCATTGATCATTCACTGATTATTTATTGAATACTAGTTACTGATTACTGACTGTAATCAATAAAGATGGTGCAACAGATTTCACTGATTGCTGATTACTTATTAATTTTACGCTCAAGTTCTAAAATTTCTAGAATTGTAAATTATAATGCAAATTGTAAATTGTAAATTTTATAAATGTTTCAAGCCATTTGCATACCCTGGCTTTTCAGAAATATTTAAAAACTAAACACAATTTAAAATCAAACAATAAACTAGACGTAGAGTTTAATTTAATGTGTTTTTAAAATACATTTACTGCAAAATAACATTAAACCTGATTTGCTTTCTTGAAAAAATGATTTTAGACGTTTTGAACGTGTGACACAAGTTTAGAAAAATTAGACGTTTTGTCAGTAGACGTTTCGTCGTTAGACGCTTCGTCGGTAGACGTTATGAACGTTAGACGTTTTGACTTTAGACGTTTTGAACGGACACCGACCTGGCTCAATCTATTTTTACTTCTAATTTTAATTTACTTTAATTTTTTAATTTCCTTTAATTTACTTTAACTTTAATTGACTTTTTAATTTAAATTACTTACTGAACTGGCTATAGTAATGTTAAATCTCCCTTTTTCATATAGTTCATGTCTTGCTTTGTTTCGCCGTTGACCATCAGGTTTTTCTTTCTCTGAAAACTTACATTTTCTTGGAGAAGGATAATAGAAGAGATAATAGAAACTTAGTTTATCATTTTCAGATGATCCGGTTTATCTAGAGAATGAACGAGAAAGAGAGGAATATGTATTAAACGACACAGGAGCGTTGTGGATGGGAGCCAAAGCAGACCAATACTCGCCTATACCTTGGCACTTCGGTCAGGTACAAAAACGTTTCACTGAATAGAAAAGGTTTCAAACGTAAGTAGTATAATGCCTGTTTCGGTTATGACTGCTTGATGATTTTCCAAACCGCATGACGATGTTGGTGTTTTAGTTCGAAGACGTTGCACTATTCGCTGCCTGTCTTCTGTTAAGAGAATCCATTTCTGGAGTTGCAGAAGAGCAGCGTTACGATCCAGTCATGTGCACAAGAGCTTTGACATTCCTGGTAATCAGAGCTAAGCTAAGCTAGCTAGCTAAAGATCACCACTCAGATAATTTAAGCAATTTGCATTTTAAACGTGTACTTATTGGCAACGTTAGGAAGACCATGGTTTGGCTTGGATCTTCATTCTCCAAAATTATAAATATCAGAGAGTATGTGAGGGACATTGGTATCTATCAGCCAATCAGTTAAGCAGGTAGTCAAGGAATTCATATGCGTTGGTTCAATTACTGTAAAAAAACCCCTGGAAACTAAAGATTCATTCAAAGCTGACTAAAAATATTAAGATGATGTGTTCACAAAAAATTATTTTAGTGAAGTATTTCATCAGCAGCTTAATTGTAGGTTAACGAACGAGTGTTGGTAGGAAATTGGAGTGGAAACTTTGAAGGTGGAACAAAGCCGAATGATTGGACAGGAAGTGTGAAAATTTTGGATCAGTTTTTGAAGAGTGGTCTAGATATGGTCAAATTTGGTCAATGCTGGGTATTTTCTGGTGTTCTGACGACACGTAAGAATTCTGATATTATACGAGTTTGCTTGACAGAGTTTTGAACTGGTGGTCATTAACTCGTCCATACAGACTTTTGGAAACTTGATTGTACCAAGAGTACATAATGGAATAAGAGTATGAAACTCTTACACTACTATGTACTAAACATGCTTGACATGCTCGGGTCGCTAACTCGGGACCCCCCCCCCCGAAAGTGTCGGGGGGTGGGTCCCACCCTACACTAACTACATGCTTTCATACAAGTGTGTGTCTGCTCGCTGATTCGCTAATTAGCTTAGGCTTACGATAGGCATTTTATTAGTAATTTTTAATTAATTAATTATAACTTTAATTAGGTTAATGTAATTAAAAAACTAATTCGACAATTTTGTAGCATTTTTCTGCTCTTTCCAACGATATAAAAATTGTTGCACAAAACAAAAATTCGTAGGAATATAGTCTGCAACAATTTTTATATCGTTGGAAAGAGCAGAAAAAATGCTACAAAGTTGTCGAATTAGTTTTTTAATTACGTTAACCTAATTAAAGTTATAATTAATTAATAAAAAATTACTAATAAAATGCCTATCGTAAGCCTAAGCTAATTAGCGAATCAGCGAGCAGACACACACTTATATGAAAGCATGTAATTAGTGTAGGGTGGGACCCCCCCCCCCGAAACTTTCGGGGTGGGGGGGGGTCCCGAGTTAGTGACCCGAGCATATCAAGCATGTTTAGTACATAGTAGCGTAAGAGTTTCATACTCTTATTCTATTATGTACTCTTGATTGTACAATGCTCTGCGGAAATGTGATTTCAGGAAAATACTCAAACTTAGATTAATAACGAGACTCAAAGTTTTCTTTATTATACCGGCTATACAATACAACGTTGCGCTAGTATAGGGCGCTTTTTGATAAAGTACACACATAGGCAGGTTATGGTGAATTTATGCAAATTGGTTTCAACAGACGATTAGTTCAAATTCAAAAATCTGGCTGAACGAACGGACTGTCGTTTCCCAATAATTGAAATCTCCCGTTGCAAAAGCGTATGCTAATAGCGTATTTCTGACACACTACTCATTGCTCGATGATCAGTCAAATACTACTGAAGGGTCAAGGCTTAAAGAAGAGATCAACAGCGTTTGGACTTCCCTATATCAGTTAGTTTAGGTTAGGTTTACTTTGTTCTTCAGCCTTGAAGAATTCAAATTCATATCATTCCCTTCGCTTTGCTTCAAATAAAAATATTATTCCTGGTCTGCCTGCAATAGCACAAAACACTGTTCAGAGGGGCATACAAGTTAAATCCACCCTTTGGGTGCGCAGAAACTGGTGGCGAAATGCAACAGATGCTGGAAAAGCCATTAATGTAATGGAATGCTAAGCAGAAATCGTTGATCCGGTGAATCTTATTCTATTCAAATCCTCGTTTTTCCTTCTAACGTTCCGCTTTATCGTTCATATTTTTGCTATCGATTAAACACTTTCTTTTAGTCTTAAGAGCTATTGGGATTCCCTGTAGAAGTGTCACTAACATAACGTCAGCACATGACACTGATCATACCCTGACTATTGACGAAATATACATCAAAGATCCTTTGACAGGTCGTTTTAGTCAAAAGGAGTCCAGCGATATGATATGGTAAAAACGTTTTTACGTACAGTTGGTACTGAGGACTTGATCAGTAGTTTCAGGTTTTATGTAGGTTATCAATCCAATTGCTTACAAAAATTATTCCAATCTATTCAATTGGTTAACTGGCGCATCTCAGCACTACAATGGACAGAGTATACTTTGATCCAAAATAACTTTAGATGCTAGTCAGCCATTGCAGACATGGGCAGGACGGGACGTTTATTAGCGGTCAACGAGGGCGTGAAACGGTGGCTGAAAGTTACCGATGAAACGGGTCTTCGAATTGATTAATAGGGTCTTAGTTTACAGAATTCATTGCCTGTGCATGAGTTTCCATTTCCATTTCCATTCCTATCCATCCGCTGTATATAATTGTAGGTGTAGATTCTGAAGTCTTTTTGAGTGGTTACATCTTTAGGAACTTTCATGTATGGAATGAAGCATGGATGAAAAGATTTGATTTGATACCTGGGTATGACGGATGGCAAGCTTGTGATGCAACACCGCAGGAGCTGAGTCAGGGTATGCAAAAGATGTTTTTCTTAACCGAATTTGGTTGAGACTGTTATTGTGAGCTATCAGTTTAAGTGACTTCTGCTGTTTAAAGTAAGAGGACCTCAAAAAGAAAACACCGCCTGTCGATAAAAATTGACAGAACTGAACTAGCCAGAATCTTGGTAATCCAACAAAGCAATATCAAAAATTGGTAGCCGTTAATGTTTAATTTAAAATTACCTACTTTCTAAGTCGGAGTAACGTTGAGATGGTGGAAGTTGTGATAAAACAGCCATACCTAGCGATCAAAAAATTTTGAGGATCGCAGGAGGCCTCAGATTCGTGGGAATGGCACAAAGTGAAGTTTCAGAAATCCATATTTGTTTAGGTCGCTACCAGTGTGGCCCCATGTCAGTAAAAGCAATTTACCATGGGGATGTGAAGCTCAACTATGACGGTTGGTTCTTGTATGGTGAAGTTAACGCTGACGTAATTCGTTGGTATTATGAGTACGACTACAAATCTCCGAACGGACGAAAACTTTTGAGTGTTGATCGTTCTAACAAAGAGTTACGTTATAGTGTTTGTTTGCACTATTTATTTATTAGCTTTATTAGTAATCTCTTGGTAATATTTATTCACCGCTATATATTTGTTTATATTTCTATATAGTTATTACCATGTAAGTCTCACAGTTACCATCCGTAAGAGCAAGAGTACATAATACATAAGAGTATGACAGCAGGCATACTCTATGTATTATCAGCTTGACACATCCTCTGCACGCTAACGGCTGACCCCCCCCCGCAAATTGGACCCCAGTGACCCCCCCCGCAAATTGGTACCCAGTCGAAACGGGGGTACGCTCACTCGCTCTATGCTTGTGTGTTAAAGCTCGAAAACACAAGCAGTACGTGCGCGAATTTTGTGTCTGCTTCGAGCTTTAGCACACAAGTATAGCGCGCGAATTCTTTTGAAGTGAAGGGTCCAATTTGCGGGGGGGGGTCAGCCGTTAGCGTGCAGAGGATGTGTCAAGCTGATAATACATAGAGTATGCCTGCTGTCAAGAGCAAACGAATCCGTTGCGCTTAACTACGCTGCAAGTTTTCGCTGAACTGAGCTCAGCGGAACGAAAACGCTAATTGCGCTATTTAATCACATGCTGGCAGTTGGCTTCAGATTCTCTAATGGATTTTAACTAGACAAACTTTCAATGTAAAAACATCATTTAACAAATTTTTTAGTTATGTATTTAAACGTATCCCTTTTTACAAAATCAGTCCTAATGATACGTTCGAACCAGTGCGCGAAATTCAACATACTTCAAAAAATTAAACCTACTGACAACAGCTAGGTAAGGTTCATGGAATTTGCCCCTGTACCGTGTATCGGGTACTGTCAGAACTTGACTTGAAAGCAGAACGTCCACGTGTTCTCTCTTTATTTTTAATGTTTCAATATTTTTGCTGTCTCACAGAGTTGTAATCGGACCTGAAGCTTCCGGGCCTGGGCAGGGCCTGCTTCTGGCGGACGAGTAGCCAATTTCTAGGCCGGCAGGTTCCTGGTTCCTCCAACCGAGTATTCAGACCCGACATAACTACAAATATCCATACATACATCACATGTTAAATGAGCCCCCACAACAAAGCTTGTCATATTTAATCCTAAAATTTACATGATTTCTCTGCGTTGCAAAATATTTACTCTGATTCAGGAGAGGTTAACTAAGTTGCATTGCATTTCAGAGTTGGTGTTGCCATTGTTTCGAGTCAACTAGGACGTCCACTACAGCCTGTTCTATTAAACAACTTGTATAAACCAAAAGAAGGTAAAGGGTTGCGTTCTGTTATTAGTTATTAGTTAACTAATAACATAGCACTACACGTTCTAGTTCTGTCTGTCTGTCTAAATCTGTCGGAAGCTGTAACATTCACAAATGACTGATTCTTCTTAAAATCAAACGAAAACTGACCGAATCTGCAGTTCGATTGGGATTGCTGATTAATTATCTTGCTATCAAGCAACCTCTACTATACTAGGAAATAATAACTTATTCTTGTATTCAAGATCTGCCATGCCGTTTTTGTGCATGAAATTAAAGTTATTGACTTTCGGTAGTAATTAAGCTGGACAGAATTATTGTTAACGTAAAAACGATTACTCAGTTCACTTGAGATTATTTCTAACATCTTCGCATACGGCAACGCGCCTACTCCTTCTGCAACGAATAACATTTATGATTTTTGAAGAGTGAACAGTTTCTCTTGTTTCAGGTACTGAGGAGGAAAGGAAGGCCGTTGTTCATGCTGTTAGACTGGCAGTCAACGTCGAACGTTCCGATATCCTTAATCTTTATAACATTGAACCGAACGATCCAGAATTTGTGGATGTTGGCATACAGATGAACGACTTGAAAAGAGTATTTTACTTATGTTTCGTCACAAATATTTTATCTTTGCACACAGAATTTGATCATTTAAATCGGGATGAGATTGAAATTAAGGTGAGGTCATAAAGTTAAGACGGTCATTGCTTAGCCGCATATCCCGCATACTTTGTCGTTTAGGTAAAAGTTGGTGAAAGTGTGAAAAGCATTGTTACATTGACGAATCACACTCAGGACAAACTTAGAACAATAATACTCAGTCGAAGGCTTAATGTGCTGCTCTACACAGGATCTGTTCATTCTACAGTATTTTCACAAGACCTGAACGTTACCGTAGAACCTAGAAAAGGTGTGCTTTAGATTTACATTAAAGAAACTATTTTATTTTAAATAATTTAGATATTCATTCTCACTTTATACAGATTTATTAATATAATTTTATTCGTTGAAACGAAATGTTCGTTGTTCTTAAACGTAGGCACCCATAAAGCTGATGCTACCAAAAGAGAAGGAAACAAGAAATTAGGCTTCTGTGCCTCTCGTGGGGAACCAACAGAATTTAATCCTTAATGAGTTTTCTTCCAGCGTCAAGTGGCTCCCTGCTGAGTACAGTTGGACTCGCTTAACAATAGAGAAGGTCAATTCAAGGTCAAACTGAACTCTGACTAATTAGGTCCCCACACTAGCACAAATCCTACCGTAATCTATAGATAAAGTTTATGCTACGTACTGAAGTATAATTCTTAATAGTTTCTTATTGACTGCTAAAGTTTTTAATATTTTGATTCCTTTTGGAGACATCAACTTTAAACCACGATTACTCATTCATTGTTTAGAGTTAAAAAGCCATCTTTATGTCAAAATGAAGCTTAATATTTTCGATTTTGGATGAATACAATAAAGCTAGTTTATATTCCCAAAAAATTGTAACGGATTTTCAAAGGAGTGCAATGTTTCGAATTTTTTTACAGACTGAAGTATGTGCATTTTATCGAGAAACATTGATATCATTCGATACCTCTGTTAAATAACTTTTTTACAAATAAAATTTTTTTATAAATACCCTTTTTAGTTGTTATGAAACCCCTCATCTGTATAAATGATTTTTCATGAATAAAGTTTTTAAAAGCGTTTTAAGATAAAGTTATGAAAAATAAAGTTTTTACTTAGACAAGCCGTGTTTCCTTAAAATTACACTGTTGTCTAATTGCTTAAAAAAACTTTCGCAGTCAACGCAAGAAAACTATCAAGAATTATTCTTCACTACTCAGCATTAGCTTTACTATAGATTACGGTAACATTTGTGCTAGTGTGGGGACCTAGGCAGTCAGAGTTCAATTTTACCTTGAATTGACCTCTATTGTTAAGTGAGTCCAACTGAACTCAGTAGGGAGCCACTTAACGCTGGAAGAAAAGTCATTAAGGATTAAATTCTGTTGGGTCCCCACGAGAGGCACAGAAGCCAGAAATTATACCAGCCCCTTTACCAAATACCCATAAAATCGGGACTAGATAATCAAAATTGGGTCGAGGGAGACACCCGATTATCCCAAAATGTCGTGTCTACTGAAAACTAAGCAAGTACTACCAAGAGTACATAATAACTAAGAGTGTGACATGCGTAAAGCACTTAGCTATTAGGATTGCGACATCATCTGCACAATAACGGCTGACACCCCCCACAAATTTGGCCCCAGTGACCCCCCTCCCACAAATGAGTACCTAGTACACATCTGTGTACCATCACTCGTTTCTATGTTTATGTGTTGAAGTTCGAAAGTGGTCAGCGGCTGATAGAACGTTTTTGCCTTCAACACGTAAACATACATAAATGTGATGGTACACAATCACTGGGAGGTCACTGGGGTCCAATTTGTGGGGGGGTCAGCCGTTATCGTGCAGATGATGTCCCCAGCCTTATAACTAAGAGTGTAGTGCTTGTCATACTCTTAGTTATTGTGTACTCTTGGTACTACCTTAAACTTAGCAGTTCAGTGCAACGTTAACATAGTGATCATACGTTTTTCAGTCAAAGAGCTAACGCTAGAAGTCTATGACGAAGATTATGTGCCTCATTTGGAGGGCAACAATATCATGTCAGTGGAGATAATAGCAGAAGTGAAAGAAACTGGTTACATATACAGCAATAGAGATACTTTTCTCGTGGATATGCCTTTGCTAGAAATACAAGTACGTATAATTTTATAGGTAAGTGAGTCGTGACAACCGACAGTACAACTTGACAGACACATTTTTGAAGATTAAATTTGACAAAAATTTTTTCACGCGGCAGAATTTCTTGCCATTTGGCACAAATGAGTACTCCTATAGGGCCTTCTTTTATGCCAAATTACAGCCTCATAGCTCGCCTTCGCACCAGTAATAAAATTCTCCTTTCGTTAGTAAAAACTTTTAAATTTTTACCGAAACTTCAACTTTGAAGAGTAATTCCCTTAGTTGCAGATAAGATACAGACATATAGTATTCTTCTGCAGGTAGGGACATATGTGCCAAATCATATTGGCGAATGGCAGCTTTGATGCTTGGGCCTAGCAGTCAGTAGAAATTTTTAATTAATTATGTTGGTGGTTGCCAAAAATGAGGGATCGGGCACATAAACGCGACGGCTGCACATGGCTGGAAGGCAGCTAAGATGTTCGTACCCGATATTTTTTACCACACCCATGCTCTATATCTTCGCTAAAAGGTAGGCCAATGGGACAAAGTCGGTGCAAGTCGATTTTAGTAGCCTCCCTTAAGACCTCATTGCCGTATTGCCTATGATGCCAAGGCTTTAACACTGTGTTCTATGATTCAGATGCCAAAGCTAGTTCAAAAGGACAGAGCGTGCACAGCTTTGATCTTCTTGACAAATCCTGTGAACGTTATATTAACGGACTGTTCACTAACAGTGGAAGGACCAGGTCTAACCAAACCGCAACCTGTCAGAATTCAAAGGTTGGAGTCTATAAGACTAATCAACTTGAGCAAACTAATAAAGATATTTATAGTTTTTAAATAATAATAATAATTAAATATAATATAATTCTTAAAACGTAGAATAGTACCTTACGACGATTATTCGCAAATTTTAAACCCGTTACCTGTTGAAATTTGTTCAAACACCTATATTTGACGAATTTACAGGATTAGTAGAAGTTCCATAGCTGCATGGAAAAGTTTCATGGTTGATTGATGTAATGTTAACGAATGCGAGGCGTTAACAAAATAAATGTTCATATCCCGTTTGCATTGTTATCATTATAACCTCTGAAGTGGAACTAGAAAATTAACAACTGTTGAATGGGTCTTGTAGGAGTGGGATGGAGACCGACTCAAGACTCTTTGGTTTTTTCAAGTTACAGAAGTTTATGATTAATTGTCTGTTATGATTTAAGGGAAATACCTGGCTGTGGAACCCTGCAAGTAAAGTACAGCTTTGTGCCTAAGCGGTTAGGCCGTCGCAATTTTATTGGCTCTTTCAATTCTAAGCAGTTGTCTAACGTTCGTGGAATGCAAACTGTTACTGTACAACCAAGCTACGACTAAGTAAAGCTTGGTAGTTACATACTACCGTTATATCTGCATGAATACACCAATTCTAATTTAACATTACATTGCACAAATCTAATGGTGAAACTATATAAATGCCATACTTGTTGGTCTGTTATGGTCAATTCAGTTCTTATCTCAGTTCTCAATTCGACCAATCCTGCTCCATGGGGAACAGGTTGATTAATTCCACCAGAGATGAAACCGGGCCACCGGGTCAAGAGCTCTGATCTGGTCTAGACCCGGTATTTGTAGTTATGAATTCCATGATTGGTTGAAATTCTTACCAATTTTTCCACCCTGAGGCCTATTTCATATACATTACAATTGTTTCATTGTAGCTACAATGTAACAATGTAGTTGAAATTCGGATTCACATAGATGCTTACAATGTAAGTACAATGTAGTTGAAATAGTGTTTTGTTTTGCTCTCATAGTGTTTTGAAGAGGGTGGAAATGTAACTACATTGCCGCACCCTAGTCGTTTTCGCTTGGAGGGATAGTGCCAGTCTCAAATTTTCTATCTCACCGGCCGCAGATCTGGCACTGAATGATTGCTGCATGCAATTATCCGAGGCGTCATCAAGGGTAGTGCCGGGGTAGAAGTGACCACGGTGCTTTCACCGCATCGAGTTCACCTGTTGGCTACAATTAGTAGTTATCTCCTGGCTGGAATGTGAGGTTATGGTACCTCGTACCACTAATATGCTAGCTTACTTTATGGCCGTCTGGCCACAGACAAGTTTGGTTCGAAGATGTTAGAAGTAATTGAAGCATTGAACAATGCAGAATTATTTGATCATTCAGACAGAAATTTTCCTGTTTGCGACCGGACGCGCAATGCAGAGGGTACTTTCTCCCCTCTGGTCAGCCCGAGATAAATGCGTGATCCATGTTTATTGCGAATTGACTTCCATATTTAATTACATCAATTAATTTAAAATCCTTTTCTTTCTAATGTAATATTTAATTTACAATAAGATAGTAGAGAATAAACATGAGCTATATTGGTATGCGTAAATGTCATCTTGATGTGGAGCTAAAAAGATTTCATTACATTATCTTAGTTTCATAAAAGTACTTCTTTTATTTTACATTTTCAGCCCAAATGTAACTACATTTTTGACCGTGGTCAAGATAAAGTGAGCTTTTTCTCGTTAAAATGGGAGATAAAAGGATTCTAACCTATGAAACAACTTTAGGAATGTAAAGAAGTCATTGAAAACTTCATTTTGTACAAAATGATACTTTATTAGAAAATCTGAACAGTCTCAGTCTCTCTAAAAATTAGTGTAATTTTTTTAAAAATTTAGATGTTTTTATTATTACGTATTATTGGGTTTTACGTAATTTAGCTATGCATTGTTCGTTTGTGTGTGCGTACTACACAGGTATATAGTTTTTACTCAAAAATATGAAGTTGCAATGTATAGCTGTTGTCAACAATAAAATTGGCTTGATGACCATAGCTGGGGCCCCAGATTAAACCCAAGTCTTAATGACTTTATTGTGCAACCCTGCTGTGTAGTTTCCAATTTAAAGTCTAATAGAAAGGTCAAATGATGGCCAACCTTCATCTAGTATACAGTTCAAGGTTCGCTAATAGAGGGGGCGCAGTAGCGAATATACAAAGAAAACAAATTGTAATGTTGCAAATACATTCTTCATTTAAATGAAAATATTAAAACTTGTGCCAAAACTACAATTAGTATGTGTGTACGAGCGCATAATATATAAGAGCGCGACAGCAAAAAGTTCTGTTATCAGCTGTGTAGGATGTTGGTGCTCCGCTAACGGCTGACCCCTCCACAACGGGTAGTATTTCTAACGCACGCTATCTTTACGTGTTAAAGCTCGAAGCAGACGAACATTGAACCAACTGAGTAGTTGTGTTTTCGAGCTTTAGCACGTAAAGATAGCGTGCGAATTTCTTTGAAGAGCACATACACGTTTGTGGGGGGGTCAGCCGTTAGCGAACATAGCATGTACCTACAGCTGATAACAGAGAGCTTGCCTGCTGTCACACTCTTATATATTATGTACTCTTGGTATAAGTAAAAGTTAAAAATCATTTCTTTCGGTATCTATTCAACAGAGCGTCAAAATAAATACACACAGGCCTTAATAAAATAATTTTAAAAATGAAAACTTGTGAAATCTCAAAGTTAGCATTGTACGTTGACTTTGGAAAATGACTAGCAACTTTGTATAAAGATCCAATGAAATAATTTTACACGTGTAAATTTGTGTAAATTTCGTTTACACCAGATAACACTTTTAACATTAGTTTTAAAATGTTCATTTTAAATGAAGAATATATTTTCAACATTACAAGTTGTTTTCCTTGTATATTCACTACTGACCCCCTCTATTAGTGAACCTTGAACTGTACACTAGATTGAGCTTACCATCATTTGACCTTTCTATTAGACTTCAAATTGGAAACTACACAGCAGGGTGCACAATAAAGTCATTAAGACTTGGATTTAATCTGGGGGCCCCAGCTATGGTCATCAAGCCATAAAATG
>JASAND010007447.1:0-16829 GCA_030248195.1 Trissonchulus latispiculum | reverse complement strand
CTTGTCAAAAATCCAAATTCAAGAAAGTTTTTTAAATATGCTAATTCTAAGTTGAAGAATCGATATGAAATACCTGTATTAAAATCTGCGGATGGACGCAAAATTATTGAAGATGCTGATAAGTGTAATGTCTTAAATGAGTTTTTTGGATCTAGATGATGGGATATTACCTACTGTATTACACTCAAATCCGTCCACTTGTGATGTCATTGATTTTGATGTCGTTGATGTATATATATGACGTTCTCTGCAAGATGAAACCAACCGTGGTTACCGGTCCTGATGACATACCATATATTTTTTATAGAACTTTTGCTGCGGAACTTGCATTCCCTATTTGGACTCTTACTGATTTCTGCTATAGATTAGGTTATGTGCCAAGGAACTGGAAAGATGCTAATGTTCCGATTTATAAAAATAAGGAGTCCCGTGCAAATTCAGATAATTATCGTGATGTGTCTTTGATATGTGGTGCTGCTAGACCCCTTGATTTCTTTATGAATAGATCTGTTATGTCTCATTTTATTTCGAACAATATTTTTGCGAAATCTCAACACGGTTTTTTAAAAGGTAGATCGACAGTCACAAACCTACTTCAGTGTCAGCATAAATGGTTGAAACATGTTGATGAAAAAACTCCATAGATGCGGTTTACGTGGATTTGAAGAAGGCTTTCAACCCTATTTCCCTTCCTAAATTGCAGTTGAGATTAGAAGCTTATGGCTTTAAAGGCACCGCTTTGAACCTGCTACGGGCTTTTACAATGGATAGAAGGCAAAGAGTATGTATCAATGAGTCGTTTTCAGATTGGGTTGCTGTTGTTAGTGGCGTGCCTCAAGGATCTATATCTGGTCCCACGTTGTTTTTGTTATACATTAATGAAGTCTTGATGTTAATTGATGATGACTGTAGTGCGGGTTGTGCTGATGACATCAAATTTTTTGCAAATGGTCGAGATAGACAAATTACTCTGCAGAATATGTTAAATGCTTTTTATAAGTGGGTTTCCGATTGGCAGTTGAAAATATCACTACCCAAATCTTTGGTTATACATATTGGAAGAAATAACGAACACTTCCCTTATAATTTTAATAATGAACCTTTGAATGCAGTTGATGGCTGTTCGGATTTGAGGGTCTGGCTTTCTAGCGATCTTAAATTTTCAATTCAGGTTAACCGTATTGTAGATAAAGCGCATCGTCTGCTGCGTTTAGTACTGAATAATTTTGTATCTCAGGAATGACATATGAAATTGAAGCTGTATTCTGTTTATCTTCAACCTATTTTAATGTATGCTTCCGAAATATGGAATCCTTATTTGCTAAGGGATATTGATTTAATAGAGTGTTCAGAAACGGTTTACTCGGTCTTTCGATACCCTACAGCATCTCAACTATAGGGATAGGTGTTATGCATTGGAATTGCACAGCTTAGAGTTTAATCGTCTAATAGCTGATCTGGTGTTGGTTTATAAAATTGTTTTGGTCACTGTCTTATATATATATCTTTTTCTGACATGTTCCTGTTAGCTCCGTGTTTGCATAATACCAGAGGTCATATCTTAAAATTAGTACACCCAAAATGTAACCTGAACTTGACGAAGTCTTCCTTTTCTTGTAGAGTTATCGCACCTTGGAATGCGCTACCAGAACACGTTATTTTAAGCAAGAATGTTGATGATTTTAAAAAAGGTTTAATAGAACATAAAGAAACTCTTATAAAGTTCCTAAAAAGGTTTAGGCATTAGGCAGTGTTTATATTGCAAGTTTTGACGCTTTGTATACTATGTTCAGTAGAACTGTCATGATTTCATTGATCGCTTATGCTGTTATTGTTGTTGTTGTTTATCATCCGTCATGTCCTTATACGGAGTAAATTTTCTTTCTTTCTTTCTTCTTTACAAATGAAAGTATTCTAAAGTGGTCAAGTTTGGTATCACTTTTCACTTTTCTGCCCTACCTGTGGCACTGTTCAAGCTCCTTATATCAATTAACTCAGTGTTAGAAAGGGACCCTTTAAAATTACAGAAGAAACGCAACAAAAATGCTCCGCACAAAAGGGGATAATTGTGTGTTGGGCCTATGTCTGTCGTTTAATCCGGTTGAGAAAGAAAGTATATAAATCCGACACAGCAAGTTTGGGTGGGTGGTTCTCATGGCGAAAAGTTGTCTCAGTGCGATGCGGGCTTTTATTCGACTCGAAATTTGACCATTTTTTGAAAATTTTAATTTCTGAACCAAAATCGCCTATAAGTCCCCACCCTACCCCACCACAGGCCTCTACAGCCACTTTAGGTGTACGCATCTTCCTATGACAAAAGTTGCTCAGTTCGATGCGGGCTTTCATTTGGTACCAAATTTGACCAGTTTTGAAAATTTTAATTTTTGACCCAAAAAATCGCCCAAGTCCCCCACCCCCACCCCCCGCACACAGCCCTCCTCTACAGCCACTTTAGGTACGCACTTCTCACATGCTGCCTTTCCAGTTTCATATGTGTCATTCTGGTACCAATTTGACCACTTAAGTCCCTACCCCACCCCACCACAGCCCTCTACAGCCACTTTAGGTACGCACTTCTATGACAAAAGTTGCTCACGTCGCTGACGTGGCTTTCACTCTGGACAATTTGACCACTTTTTGAAAAATTCTTCATTTTTGACCACATGACCCCCTACCCGACCTGACCCTCCAGACGGCAAAGTGGAGCCAGTCCAGCAAAATGGGTGGGTCAGACGGCAAAAACGGACGCCAGGAATGAGCTGGGCGCACCAGAAAACCCCTATGGACAATGTTTTGAGAGGCTACGCACTGTCCTATATGGTGTTCTTGGAAGTCGGTACCGACCGGACCCTCCCGACTGCAAAGTGGAACCAGCCCAGCAAAATGGGTGGGTCAGACGGCAAAACGGACACTGGAAATGAGCTGGGGGCACCAGAATTAATATGGGCACAGCTTCGCCGAACAACCCATATTCGCGGATTGCGAAATTATATATGCATACGTAACAATGTTTCAATTTATATATATACTTTATAGTGCACAAATAATTTACAGCTCTGATATTCGAGCTATGACGAAGACAAATTTTTCTATTAAGAATCCCTTGATAGTTACTGTGAATTTTCCATTTCTACGGAAATTTATATAAATATCAAGAATAACTGAACGAATCATTCCGACGACTTTCTGTTTCCTCCCGGATTGAACCAATAACCTCGGTATCATATCCTTAGGTCTTTTCTCGTTGCTTGCCGTAGTCCAACACAACGAAATAAGTTAATTTACGTGTACGTATAACCTAGCTAGTCTAACCGACTACGTAAACAACATCTTCAACGATTTTTGAACGTTTAAATTAATTTTTTACTAGACTTGACAGTTTACATTGTTCGCTCTGTATGCGACAATCAATAAAGCGAAGCGTGAAAGTCCGCGAATATGGGTTGTTCGGCGAAGCTGTGCCCATATAAATTCGCTCACAACCTAGTCCTCTTCTGTTTTTGAACCTAGCCCCCATATTAAGCATTTTAAAGACTAGTCCTCTCTTGATTTTGCAACCTCACCATCACCCATATATATAGCAAGCTTAACAAAAAAATCAAAATTCGGTTTTTTGGCTGGAACTTTCGCAAAACTAAACCAAATCGATTACTTTGAGGACCCATGGATAGGTCTTGGGCTAAGCTTTAAAACCACCCCAGTTTCGTTGCTCTACAGTCCCGGCTAGAAGTTACGTACCCAGGCGCTCGCAGTCTGCTCGCAATCTGGTTGCAGTTGTTTTTTGACACTTGTTATAGCTACTGGTTGTCTGATCTTTTGCCGCTAAGCTACATTACGTATCTACGTGTGCAGAAAACTTACTGACTTATACATAGAAAAAGTTAAGTCAAAGGTTTTTATTGAATCATGTATATAGCAAATATGAAGAAAAAGTTATGTCAAAGGTTTTTTATTGAATCCTGTATATAGCAAACTTTCAGTCTACACGTTCGTAGCTCTTGTTAAAAGACAAACTGTCCATGAAAAGTTAATGGCAAAAACCACACTGCAAAAAAGTAGAAACGCGAGCAGGTCGTAATGCTGTAACTTCTAGCCAGGACTGTACGACCTACCAGTAAGTTGCAGTAGACCAAAATGTGTGATTTTTTTTGTTAAAGGTTTAACAAAAAAAATATCACCCGTTAACAAAAAAAAATCAGTGGCGGATCGGATCCCAGAGAGCAGCTAGCAACTTTTTCTCATCAGTTTTGGATAGAGCACACTAAATAACGTATTTAGAACCCAAAACCGCTAACCTAGTGCTCCAACTAAGGCAACTGATCCCGCCGAAGTCTTAGTGGTCACTGATGGCCCCCGACAGCGTCCAGTTTGAAGTCTGGGGGCTCTAAATTGCCGTTTTAAAGGCTAAAACGTTGTTTTTTCGTGTTTGTGAGTGATTATAACCTATTTCCAGGCATTTTGGCAGAGAAACTCAGAACTTCATATGTTGGTGGGGTATGACCCACGGTCACGTGACCCCTGCCGGACCCGTCCGGACCCTCCAGGTACCAAGTGGACAGTCCGAAGTGGCTATAAACATGTCCTAGGGGGTTTTCCAGGGCGCTGAATTCAAATCTGGCATTAGTTTTTAGGTAACTATGGGCTAATACTGACTACTGGGATCACGTTTACCGTCGGACGGTTCAGGCCCGGCTGGTTACCAGGTTGGACTACCAGAAGTGCCAGGCAACCTCAAAAACAACGTATATAAGGGTTTTCGAGGTCGCTGAGCTCGAATTTGACGTTAGTTTTGCTCTAGCTGCTGTTCTGACTTGAGTAACACAACATAAAAATGATTTTTTATTTGTTAAAATTTTAACAAAAAAAAATCACCCACCCCAGAACGGCTCAGAGGTCCGACTGGGAACTTCTATATATGTATCGATAGCCCACAGTCAGGACATGTCACATGCACAATATGGGTTGCCTAGGGTTTTCCCTTAGTAAATAGCAGCCGAAATTCGAACTTCGGTCATGAACGTTTTTGAGGTCACTTTTGGGTACCCTCACTTAAAGGTCTGCCCTGAACGCATGGAGAGGGCCTAGGGGCTCAAACTCACAGGCTGTAATGTCGAGATGTGTGGCTATCACCATGCAAAAATTTGGATCTCTGCGACTTTCCTGTGAGTCAGGGCGGGGTGATTTTTTTTGTTAAAATTTCGGGTGATTTTTTTTGTTAAGCTTGCTATATTACTTTTTCATGCTCCAGAGGAGCATTTTTATTACTTGTCCTTCTGTCATTTTAAAGGGTCCCTTTCTAACACTGAGTTAATTGATATAAGGAGCTTGAACAGTGCCACAGGTAAGGCAGAAAAGTGATACCAAACTTGACCACTTTTGAATACTTTCATTTTTGACCCACCACCAGACACACCACCGGTCACTTCCCTTCCATCGGTTTCGGCAATATAAACGATCGTAGTCAATTTACTATATACGTATATATGCCCCCAATCAAAATGACGAAAAACGCTGTTTTAGGGGATTTGACCGGTGGTCGTGGGTGACATAGCCCGTACTGACCACTGGTCACTTCCGCCGGTTCTGAAAATATGCTCATTGAAACTAGCGTAGTCCATTTACTACAATGGCCCCAACCAAAACGCCGAAAAACGCTGTCTTAGGGGATCTGACCACTGGTCAATAGGCCACCTAGCCTGTAGTGACCAGTGGTCACTTCCGCCGGTTCTGAAAATATGCTCATTGAAACGAGCGTAGTCGTTTTACTATATATGCTCCCAACCAAAACGCTGAAAAACGCAGTTTTAAGGGGTTTGAACAGTGGTCAGTGGACACCATAGGCCGTAGTGACCACTGGTCACTCCCACCGGTTTCGGCAATATGCCCATTGAAACGAGCGTAGTCGTTTTACTATATATGCCCCCAACCAAAATGCCGAAAAAAGCTGTTTTAGGCCGTTTGACCAGTGGTCAGTGGACACCATATGCCGTAGTGACCACTGGTCACTCCCACCGGTTTCGGCAATATGCTTATTGAAACGAGCGTAGTCGTTTTACTATATGTGCCCCCAACCAAAATGTCGAAAAAAGCTGTTTTAGGGGGTTTGACCAGTGGTCAGTGGACACCATAGCCCGTAGTGACCACTGGTCACTCCCACCGGTTTCGGCAATATGCCCATTGGAACCAGCGTAGTTGATTTACTATACATGCCCCAAAAAACTGCCAAAAAACGCTGATTTAGGGAGTTTGACCAGTGGTCAGCGGACACCATAGGCCGTAGTGACCACTGGTCACTCCCACCAATTTCGGCAATATGCCCATTGGAACCAGCGTAGTCGATTTACTATATATGCCCCCGACCAAAACGCCGAAAAACGCAGTTTTAGGCCTTTTGACCAGTGGTCAATAGGCTCCATAGCTGTAGTGACCAGTGGTCACTTCCGTCGGTTTCGGAGATAATGCCCTGCCCATTGAAACGAGCGTAGTCGATTTACTATATATGCTCCCGACTAAAACGCCGAAAAGCGCTGTTTATAGTGAGTTTTCCCGACTTTGACCCTGGGCGAGGAACCACGGGAGCCATGCTGACCAGTGGTCACTTCGGGCGGTATCGGCGGTATGCTCATCGTTTTCAGCGACCCCGATTTACTATATATGGATACCACCCCAAGGCCGAAATACGCCATTTTTAGTGACTTTTAGGTCATTTCTAGTAAAAGTGGGACTTAGAAACTTTTCGCCCAAACAGGCCAAAAAATGCAAAGTTTGGGCCCATCTCCTGAAAGCTGCGGAGCGAAATTAAAAAATCAACCTCGTTACTTTGTGCGCATAGTCCGAAATATTCAAATAAAATAAACCAAACCGATCTAGCTGCTAGCCAGTGAAAAAAGTTGATTTCAACCGAAGTGCCAAAATAGCGAAAGTCCGACTTAGGGGCCTTGGCACAGAGCCAAAGTTGGCCGAGTGCCAAAATGACCTTCGTTTGGTAGCATGGGGGGATACTGTCTACCAACATATCATAGTAGCATTGGACCAAAATGCCCACATCGTTCCAACACTTCGCTAGAAAATGCACTTCCAATAAGCGTTATTAACCGAGAAAAAAAACAACCGCACGGTAACTCTCGCCTAGTGCAAAATTTCGAAGTTCCGAATTTTAACCAAAAGTATGGTGGTACTTGTAGTACTACTCGAGTACTTTACGATGGTAACATTTTTATCCCTCCCGAACCTCTAATTAGCTGGCACCAGGCCAACACGGTCTCCAGAGGGCCGCGCAGACGTCTTTACACCCATATTATGTAGGGGCGCTATCGCGCCCCTACATAATATAATTACCGAAAATTTTGCATTTTAGGCCATTATTATTTCCTGAGGTCCGAATGAGGTCCGAATTTTCCGAGGGGGGGGGGTTACGGCCATCACACTTTGGGTGTTGGCATAGGTGTAATGGGGGGGGGGGTAAGCCCCCCCCCAGCCATTGTTCCAAACCCCCCCAATATTTTTGGGGGCCCCGGCCGCCCCCTCCCTCAACCGGGGCAGTCGCGCCTTAGCCGCGAAAATTGGGCAAATTTTTGGTATTTTTAGGGTAAATTTTCAACATTTTTCAAAAACGTCCAAAATTTTGGCTTAACGTGTTTATTATCGCGAGAAATATATAGAGCGGCGGGACAAAAAACCCAAATTTTCGAATTTTGGCTGTAACTTTTTTTATTAAGCGACAAATCGAAAATCTGACGATAACTACCATGAGGTCTTGCGAAGTGCTTCAAAACGAGCCATAAAACGTCTCTCTAGCACTTACGGTTGGTGAGAAATTTTCGACCAAACCGATGGGAAAAAACCCAATGCGGGGAAAAACCCATGGGCGGGAAAAAACCCAGCCGAAATTTTTGCTGGAAGCATGCCAGAGCAGTTTTGACTACACCATTCGAAAGAGCGGGTCATTTTTAGTACATCTGAATCAATAAATATTAATATTTGTGCAAAAATTCATGTCAAATTGACTTTTGAAAATGTCGTATGTCTAACACGTAAACTGTAAACATATCTAGGCAAATTTTGGACATTTTTGAAATTTGCTTAATTTATGCAGTTTAAGCATCCTATCACATAGAAAACGTGTTTTTATTGCGTTTAAAGCCAAACCCGACCTATTTTAGTGAAAAATTAGCGATTTTTGGCGAAATTTGAAAATTTGGCTTGAAATGGCACTATCTCAGATTTTGGCCACCTGGACCACACATAGAAGGTCGAACCTAGGTAAAACCTATACCAAATTAATCAGGAGGCTCTATTGAGCTAAGAAATGCATGAATTTTTCCTTTGCTGCTAATGGTTAGAAAAAAATTTCATTTTGAAATTTGGGTTTTTTTCCCGCACATGGGTTTTTTTCCCGCCGAGTCTAGGTCACCCCCAGGTCGCACCACAGGTACTAGAGCCAAATTGCATACACCATCGTGAAGTTCGAGACATATCCTCTGTGAAACTGTAATCCGTTTTGGGCTGGGTCTTTCCAGTAGTTCAGGGTGACCCCCCAAAGTTGACCCTGTCTGACCCCCATGTTGGGACGAAAAATTCCAAAATTTTCAAAGTCCCAAAAAATTTGCTGAGAGGCAGCGGGAGCTACAATAATCCACCCTCCAGGGTAGTTTTGGACGCTCTTTAAGATAGGCTATTAAAATCCGATCTAGCTCATACGGGGACTCACACTGGCGATGGGTTTTTTTCCCGCATATCGGATTGGGTTTTTTCCGCATATCGGATTGGGTTTTTCCCGCCGCTCTATACGCTGATAACGGTTTTATGGACTTTAGACACAATATTGACCTTATTCTGGACTCAGAAACAAGTTGGCATTGGCAATCAAGTCTTCGAGTTTAAAAACTGTCTAATGTTAAAATTACTTAATGATTTCAAGTTTTTCGGCATTAGCAATGGCTTAAAATGCGATTTTTGGCATAAAAATAGAAAATTTTTGTGGGGGGGGGGGGGGTCGTGAGGGTTTCCCCTGTCCCTGGGCATTGGAGGAAGCCACCCGGTCGGCCGGCGCTATCCTGGAGGCAGGAAGTGGAAAGGGACCTCAGGGAAACAATGGGCCACAAGGGATGCAGGTTTCTCGTGGGACGATGTGATCAACGACCTGCCCCGAGACAGACAGCAGTGGCAAGAGGTGGTAGCGAATGCTGGTATGGTTCCGGAGCCCTTCAGATTGCTGGTCCAGCGATGAAGAAGGCATAAGTGAAGTGAAGTGGGGGGGGTCGGGGGATCTAAGGGCCGCCCCAAAATCCGGGGGAGCCCCCCCAACCCAAATACCCGTTACACCTATGGGTGTCAGCATAGGTGTAACGGAGATTTGGGGTGGAGGAGGCTCCCCCCCAACATTTTCTGGGGGGGGACCCTCTGGAGACCCCCCCCAACCCTCCCCCAAAAAATTTTTTCTATTTTTATGCCAAAAATCGCATTTTCAGCCGTTTCTAGTTTCAAAAAACATTCAACCATGAAGTAATTTCATCATTAGACTTAGACAGTATATAGTTCAAAACTAGCAAACCTGTTTGCCAACATGTTGCTATGTCCAAAAGGTCAATACTGAGTCAGAAAGTCCATAATACGAGTAAAAGCGTGTATTTCTCGCAATAATGAACACCTTAAGCCAAAAATTTGGACTTTTGTGAAAATTTTTGCAAAATTTACCCTAAAAATACCAAAAATTTGGCCAATTTTCGCGGCTTTGGCGCGACTACCCCCACCCCCCCAGTTGGGGGGGGGACGTCCCCCCCCAAAAAGTTTTAGGGGGAGGGTTGAAATAATGGCTGGGGAGCTACCCGCCCAACCCCCCCACCTTACACCTATGGGTGTCAGCCACCAAATTTCCGAAGTTTGGCCTCCCCCAACCAAAATTTCCGGTGAAACAATGAAGCGTGGGGTCCGGAAAATCGAATTTAGGGAATGGGTAAAAATTTTTCTCCAAAAAATCTAGAAAAATAGCTATTTTGCAAACAAACGCAATTTACAACCAAAATTTAGCACTATTACATGGAATTTTAGCGGAAAATTTCGAGTTTTTGCCTAATTTTGAGCCAAAGTTTTGGAAATGTTTAGGGTGAGGGTGAGGTATAGCAAATTTGGGTGGGTGGGGTCTGGGATTTGGCTATTTGGGGGTGGGCAGGTGTACCCACAGGAAGAACTTTTATGGGTAAAATCGTTGGAATTGCTGCGCAAGATACAACGATTATACCATGATTTTACCACATTGTGGTTAATCCGTTGTAAAATCGCTGTAAATTAAATTGGACCAATTTACAATGGTTTTACAATTTTAAAACGAATTTACAACGTGGTAAATATGCAGTAAAGTTGTCAAAACTTAAGCTGAAGCATTGTAAAAACGTTGTAAACAGTTACCACTTACCATGAGTTTACAACAAATGTACCATGTGGTAAAATCTGGGCTTATTCTAGTGGGGGGGGGTGGGGGGGGGGCGCCCCCCCATAAACACCCCCTCACCCCCCCAAAAAATCTCCCCCCCCCCCCCAAAAATCGCCCCCCCCCAAAAAGTGGGTGCCCCTTTTGGTACCAACTTTTGCCCTGAAAAAATCGCTCAGAAGGCCAAATTTTCAAAAATTTTCCGGCTTCGCCGGAGATTTTTACTCAATTTTTGCCCTTTTCAACACTAAATCTGCTTATTTTTGCTATGAAAATCAACTTTTATAGTATATGCTAGAAAAATAGCGCTATTTTTAGCATATTTTTCGAAAAATTTTCGCCCCCCCCCCCCCCCCCCTAAAAATTCCTTGCCCCTCGGACCTTTGGGGGGGGCCCCCCCCCAAGAAGCCCCCCCCAAGAAAAAATCCCTAGAATAAGCCCAGAAAATCGCTGTAAAACCGTGATAAATTCGTTGTAAAAATTGTAAAGCCAATGTAAATTGGTCCAATTTAATTTACAACGATTTTACAACGGACTAACCACAATTTTACAACGTAATAAAAATATTATAAATACGTATAAAAACCGAGGAAAAACCGTTGTAAATTTGTTAAAATCTCATGGTAAAAACGGATATAAACATTGTAAATCCATTAAAAAATATTAGAATTTCATTAAAATTCCGTGGTAAAATCATAGTAAAATCGTTGTACCTTGCGCAGCTATTTACAACGATTTTACCCGTAAAAGGTCTTCCTGTGACCAGTCTACAGTTTGCCCCCTGTGGAACCCCCCCCCCCCCGGAGAGGCGAGACCACCTTCCCCACTACCCGACCTCAACTACTCCCCCCTCCAAGCATAGGTGTACCTTGAGAAATCGTTGGGGGAGGGCGTAGCCGAAATTAGGGTGGGTGGGGTCAGCCGTTTTGAGGTGGGGTGGGGTCCGGAAAAATCGAATTTGGGGGGGGGGGTAAAAAATTTTTTGGTCAAAAATTTAGAAAAAAATTCGCAAATTCGCTAAAAAAGCGTTATTTCCAACTAAAAATCAAAAATATGTCTTCATTTTTGCTCATTTATTCGAAAAAACTTGTATTTTTTGCAAGAATTTCGAATTTTTCCAAAAAATTTCGACTTTTTACTAATTTTGAGGCAAAATTTTCAAAATTTTGAGGGTGGGGTCTGGCAAATTTGGGTGGGTGGGGTCTGGGATTTGGCCATTTGGGGGTGGCGTCTGCCTCCAAAATTTCGCGGGTGGGGTCGGCACTTTTCCATTTGGGGGGTGGGGTTCCGCCCCCCCCCCCCAGGTACACCTATGCCTCCAAGCCAAGCTCAAACCCTTAAAACTTGGTCCAATCCAAACCAAGTAAAAAATGCAAAATTTTTGAAAATTTTTGGCAATTTCTGAAAATTTTGAAAAAAATGGCTATAAATCAGCTATATATAAACAGCTAAATATATATATATATATATATATATATATATATATATATATATATATATATATATATATATATATATATATAATACAGATAACAATTAAAACCACAATCTGGGCTAATTTGGTCAGATTTTAGCACAAATTTGTCGATTTTCAAGCCCTATTTTCGCATAGGAAAACTATTTTTCAGAAGACGGAAGCTTTTGAGTATGCTTGATGTACTGTGCATCGAAAAGGAGCATTTTTAGCTAAAAAAACTTGGGTACAGTTTAGGGGGTCCCCCCCAATTTCGGATTTTGGTGGGGTCCCCCGACCCAAATTCGGACCTTCTACTCCCCCCCAAGCCAAACAGGTGGTACACCTATGGAGAGGGGTAAGAAAAATTTTCGAGGGGGGGTGGGGGTTCGGCAAAAAACCGTGTTTTCGTGAAAAAGCTGAAACATTTTCTCAATTTTCAGCTATTTTTAGCGATCTTTAAGATAATTAAGCGAATTTTAGCAATTTTTCGCTTATATATTTTTTGAAAAATTTCGAATTTCTGGCTAAAAAGATTCAAAAATTTAGGTGGGGGGTTGAAATTTTTAGGGGGGTCAACGCCGATTTGGGGTGAGGGGCTGGCTTTTTCCCCTGGGGGGGGGGGGGGGGGGTGGGGGGGCCCCCCAGAATTCGTTCCCCCCGCCCAGACTTGGGTCGGCGGGTCGCTCCCCCCAGGATTCGGGCCTCCCCCCTCAGAACTCTAAAATCCCCGGAAAAATACGTAGGGTTTTGAGGGTAAATTTTGAAAATTTTTTCCGGCTTCGCCGGATTTTTACCCATTTTTAAGCATTTTTTAGCTATTTTAAGCTTAAATTTAAGCTAAAAATGGGTAATTTTTTAGCTTAGCAGCAAAAAATTGCTATTTTTAGGCATTTTTTGAAAAATTTTTCTTCCCCCCTCAGAAATCCGAGCACCTCCCCCAGACCTGGGGGGGACTCCCCCCAGACTTCCCCCCCAGAAATTTTTGCCTAGGAAAAAGCCAGAGGGGTAGCAAAAATTTTTAGGGGGAAGGTTTTTAGACCCCCCCAAAACCCCCCCCCCCAAAAAAATTTTTTCTATGTTTATGTCAAAAATAGCAGTTTCAGCCATTGCTAATGCCGAAAAACATGACATCATTAAGTAATTTTAACATTAGACAGTGTTTTTAAACTCGAAAACTTGATCAACATGTTTCTGACTCCAGAATAAGGCCAATATTGAGTCTAGAAGTCCATAAAACCGTTATAAACGTATATTTCTCGCGATAATAAACACGTTAAGCCAAACATTTGCACTTTTTTGAAAAATTTTGCAAAATTTACCCTAACCCAAATTTTGGCTAATTTTCGCGCATTTTACCCCACCCCCCCCCCCCAATTACACCTACGTATGGTTTAATGTACTGTATATCGACAAAGTAGAATTTTTCGGTAAAAAACTTGGTACAGTTTAGGTGGGGGTCCTTCCCCCCCCACAAATTTCAGATTTTGGTGGGGTCCATCGGGCCAAATTCGGATCTTCTGCTCCCCCCTAACCCAAACAGGTGGTACACCTATGGGGTGGGGTTCACCCAGAGGTATATGGGGGACGGGACCTCCCCCTCCACCCAAATGGAGGGGTCGCCTTCCCCACTTTTCTAAGCCCTGTCCCCAAATAGGCCTGTGGCCGACCTCCGGCCTAAAAATTTTACCAAAATTTTTTAAAATTTTTAGCCAAAAATTTCACTAGTGTTGTGCGCTGAACAAATTGCCCGCTCCGGAGCTCCGGCCGGAGCGGGCTGTCGGAGCACCGGAGCTCCGGAGCTCCGCGGAGCTCCGACTGCTTGTGGAGGTTAAAATTGTAAAATTTATATTTTAAGCTAGGCAAATCATTTTGCAATGAAAAGCACGTCTACTCACTGTTTACTATATAGCGCTTCGCATTTTTATGTTCAGAATCTGATTCGTTTGCTATACACATTTGTTGTATTTGCTAGCCTGTATTTTTGATCTGAAATGAGTTCAGACTTCGACAACTTTTCACGACCTGTGGCTGTTTTATTATATATGCATTATGTTGCGTTTACATAAAACCCAATGTAAATTTACTGCCGTTTAGTTCTAATGTCTCACTTTTTCACGATTTGCTAGGTTTAAATTTTATAGATTAGGACTCCATAAAATTCGTTACGAGAATTTCATCAAAAATTAAATTTTTGAATCCATGCTGAATTAACATTGCAAATTTAGCAAACGTGGTCCAGATTTCCTTTTATCCACTGCTTAACTTTTAAAAAGTATGTAATCATAAAATAAATTTGAACAAGGAGAAGTTATGTTTGAAACATATTAGAAGAGATGTGTGAGATGAAAGCAAAGAAAACATTTGTAGACATTGAAAGTTTACGTAGAAGAATGTATTTCATCGGAAAAGGGAATAATTGATGGATTACGTAAAATGGCAATTATATAATTAAAAACGTTGTATTGAAACAATTCTTCGAGGTCGTATAGCTTAGAATTATATTTAAATTTTCACTTTTATCATTTGGACAATTTGGAAAAATTGTTTCCAGAAACCGAATCATACAACAGTCTTGAGAAAGTAGAAAAATTATTAAAAATAATTACGAGCACTAATTCATTGTTCTTACGCACTGTTCGTGAGACTACCGAAAGAAATCATAAAAACTCTTCAAATATTTTATTATTATCCAAGTTATGAGCATAGATGTGTTAGGGGGGGGGGGGGGGGGACCCCCCCCACCAAATTGACAAATTTTCGCGACTCCCCCCAGACCAGATTTTTCAGACTTTAGCTAGGCCCCCCCGATTTTTGGCCAAAAAGTGGCCAAAAATGGCAAAAAAATCGAAAATTTTTGGGTTTTTTGGGTAATTTGGGGGTCCCCCCCCCCCACCCTCCGTCGGAACCCCCCCCCCCCCCCAGATTTTTTGCCCAGCCACACCTATGGTTATGAGCAACAGACAGGCATCAAAGCTTGAAAATGGCTGCTCCGGGTACCCGGAGCTCCGGAGCTCCGGAGCAGAAGCCCGCTCCGGAGCACCGAAAATCGGAGCTCCGCTCCGGAGCTCCGTCGGAGCGGAGCTCCGGCGCACATCACTAAATTTCACAAAAAGTGGCGAAAAATTGCTAAAATTGGCTTAGTTATATACCTGAAAAATCGCTGAAATGAAAATAGCTGAAATTTGAGAAAGTTTTTTAGTTTTTAACGAAAAACCGATTTTTTGCCGACCTGACCTCTCCTCGAAAATGTTTCTTGCCCCTCCCTCCTCCCTACTTTTTTCAAAACCCCACCCCTACTATTTTCGTCAGCCACACCTATGCATAGTTTCCTGGAACTTTGGGTCGGGGGGGGGGGTAAATCTGCAAGAATGCAAAAAAATGACCCGTTGGGGGGACGTGCCCCTCCCAAAACCTCTGGGGAGTGTTGAGAAAATGGCTGGGCGGGCTACCCCTCAAACCCCCCCCCCCACTTTACACCTATATGGGTAACACTTGTGCTAAGAATGCGTTTTGTACGTATATGTATATGCGTCCATTTTTTGAGAATTTCAGAGGGTTGCTAATCTCACTGTTTCTTCCTTATATACATTTCTGTGGTCATTCATTAAAATTCCAAGATTTACACCCGTCAGTCAGCAGTCAGCAAAAAATTAGTGAAACTGTTTGTGACTGCTGTTATTCTTGTTTATGTAGCATTACGTTGGTTTTGGTACATGTGCAGTCGAGTATACGTATATTACTCGGAAATATAATAAATGTCTGTCAAAATTCCTCTTCCCTATGGATGGGAAGAAAAATACGACGATAATAGCCGGCGCTTGTAAGTTTTATATACATATATGTTTTATATCATTTCACCTAACGTACGTAATACATACAGATAATAACACTTTAATTTCCGCTGAAATATCACTACTCCAGGGGTGGTACACCTTCCCTTCTCAAAATCCCCTGATTGATTGATGATATTATCATAGGGGTCGCGGTAGCGACCCCTATAATATGAGTGAAAATGGTCGAATGACCGTGTAAAACAAGGCTGCGCAGAGGCTGCGCAAATTCCTGCGCAGATTATGTGCGCAAAAAATTGTACGTGTCGAGTTTAGTATGTGTGCGAAGTTTCATCCCCGTACCACTTTCCGTTAAAAAGTTATGCCAAAAATCGCTTACGAGAGATGTTTTTTTTCCGGTTTCTCGCTTTTGATGTCTCATACTCTAACCGCTTCCCGGAGGCCCATAGTAGGCTTTACTTTGCCTCTCCAAACTTTGTCTATAGGGGTTTTCTGGTGCGCCCAGCTCATTCCCGGTGTCCGTTTTGCCGTCTGACCCACCCATCTAGCTGTGCTGGTTCCACTTTGCCGTCTGGAGGGTCCGGTCGGTACCGACTTCCGGGAACACCATATAGGACTGTACATAGCCCGACAAAACATTGTCTATAGGGGTTTTCTGGTGCGCCCAGCTCATTCCTGGAATCCGTTTTGCCGTATGACCCACCCATCTTGCTGTGCTGGTTCCACTTTGCCATCTGGAGGGCATAGTTTCCCTGGAACTTTGGGTCTGGGGGGGGTAAATCTTGGCCGACCTCTGAAATGTGATGGGGGTACCCCCCCCAACCCCCCCCCCCCCCAGAATTCGGACCTCAGAAATTTCGAAAAATAGCAAAAAAGTGCAAAATTTTCTGTAATTTACCCCTTTTTCATCAAAATAGGAAGCATTACAACGTTTTAGGCGCTTTTGCACCGTTTTTTAAAGCGATTTTTGAGTCAAGAATTTTGAAAATTTTTCAAAAATAACCATTTTTCGGTAAATTTAGCCTAACTTTTGGGTCAAAAGTCGTTGGGGGGGGGGGGTTCGGGGGGGTAGCGACCCAAATGTTGGGGGAGGGTAAGTCAAAAAATCCGAGTAGAATTTGTGGTCAGAAAATTTTTGGGAGCCCCCCCCCCC
>JASAND010007446.1:0-70829 GCA_030248195.1 Trissonchulus latispiculum | reverse complement strand
GTACTTCGTTCAGTTACGTATTGCTGCGGTTAACTAATTTTTTTTTCATAGTGACTGATTCATTTTTGTTCATTCAGTCACAGCGGAGATGAAGTGACATGGAACCATCACAGTGTTCAGTCCAGCAGACAGCTCCTGAAATTACTGCGGAATTACTTTATCATTTCTACTGACAAGTTATCTCATAAGCCTTCTCAATCCAAATCAAACCCGACTTACGCCATTGCTATTGAGTGTATCTGAGCACTTCACGCGAATAGGGTGGATGGCGAGGGCGCCTGTTCTACCCCAGACGCTGGTTTCAATCATTTTAGGCGCTGACTAGATTCCCTATTCCGCAGCAAAGTGCTGGTTTCAATCATTTTAGGCGCTGGCTAGATTCCCTATTCTGCACCAAAAAGCTGGTTTCAATCATTTTAGGCGCTGGCTAGATTCCCTATTCTGTGCCAAAAAGCTGGTTTCAATAATTTTAGGCGCTGAGCAGACATTAATCTGCACGAAACTGTTGGCATTTTTCCGCTTTAGCAGCATTTCCCTATTCTCCCCTTTAGCAATGACCGTTAGGGCATTTTTGTTACTAGTTATGCTACAGATTCTGTTGTTTTTCAATAGTTGTTAGAAAGCGGCAAACTTATTGCTTCATAATTGTGTTAAAAATGGCAAGCTTTTTTTGGACATCCTTTTGGGCCACTGGCGGATCCAGGATTTGGTGACGGGGGGCGGAGCCCCCCAGAAGTTGAAGAAATTTTTTGTTTTTGCAATAAAATCGGTCTTCGGATCTTTAATTCTTTTCATACTGAAGAACTGAGAAAATTTTTTAAAATTCTTGAGATTGTTTAGGCAAAGATAATTTTCTCCGAAAAATTGGATGCATTTCAAGCTTTTTCTTCATAAATGCAATAAATATGCAATTAAAAAGCAGAAAATTCGCGCCGAAGGCGCGAAATTTTTTGGGTTTTTATTGGGTATCTGCTAAAGAAATTTCAAAGGAAACCCTCAGAACGATTTGCATGTACAGTTGCTTTTTAGAAAAGGTATTGTATTTTTTAGATAGGATCCCCGCCCCCAATTAGCTAGGTCTCGGTTGCTTTTGTATTCATCTTACACGTTGTTTCAGTACTTAGGTGTACAATTTCTTAGAAGTTTTTTTTCTGTTTTGCTTTAGCCGGAAATGTCCCATCTCGCTGGGAAGATATTACGGGGACAACGCCACTGCAGGTGGAAGCCCGTCCCGCCCCACTGGTCTCCTTTACAACCTCCGTCTCTGCCAAGTATGTACAGTACAGACGACAGTGTTCTACGTTTTACAGTATATATATGCTATACAAAGGTTGTCAAGCTGTAACATTGATCTTTTCAACTGGGGCCCGTTGCATAATAGTGACTACATAGTCGTGTAGGAAAACTTTTGAGTCGTGATTTTTTAAAAATTTTTTTTAGAACGCTGGCTACCTACAGCTTTGTTTAGCACTAACTGTAGTTGACCATTTTCGCCCTTATGCTTGAACAAACAGTATTGAGTTTTTAACAATTAATATTTAGTTCGCGCAACATTGCTGTTCAATTTGTGGATTTCATTTTGCTTACACATGCCAGACTGACATACTTGAAGCAACAATTTTCCTATTCCTATTTTCCATGCTGATTTTTCAACTTTCTTTTTCATTTTTCTGTTTCATTTTCCTATTTTGTTTTGTTTTTTCAGATTTTGGATTCTGGACTCGCCCAGTCTGCCTCAGAATGCCGTCTCCCCCGTTTCGCACCAGGTCTACGCTGAGGCCTGCGTGATACCCTATATGGCCAAATTTGTCGTCTTCGCCCGGCGAATTACCCCCAACGAAGCTGCCATTCGGATATTCTGTATCACAGATGATAAGGAGGATAAGACGCTGGAAAGACAGACGCACTTTACGGAGATTGCCAAAAGTCGGGATGTTGAAGTACGTAGGGAGCAAAGTCGCACCCAGGCGCGGGGGGTGGCGGTTCAAGGGGTCTAGACCCCCTTGTGGGGTGACAAAATGGAAAATTTTTGCTGTTTTTATGGCAAAAACAGCTATTTTTAAACTTTTCGGCGCTTTCGGCGCAATAATTTGCTTTTTGCAAGAAATAAACATATCCAATTTACTATTTTTGGGCAAAAATGAAAAACCTTCAACTTCTTAGTGTATCTGGTTATATCGAAGGAAACTCAGACTCTAGTTTTCATTTTGAAACAATCGTGTTCCAAGGTGGCCTTATGGTTATCCTTGTTTTTCCGTTTTCTTTTTTCAGGGGAACTAGACCCCCCAGACCCCCCCGTTGCATTTTACCTTGGATCCTGGGTTTTCTTTAGTGGGTGGGGGGTGGTGGTTTCGGCCCCCCACTCGTTCCCCCCTCCCCCACTTGTTTGGGCTTCCCCCCACTCACTATAGGGTGCCCAGAAAATGCCAAATTTTAAGGATTTTTTTCAAAATTTTCAAAAATTTTCCGGCTTCGCCGGAATTTTTTGGTCAAAAATGGTGTATTTGGGTACTCAAACTTAATTTTTGAGCACTTTTCAGCATAGTTATAGCGGTATATGTAGAAAACAGGCTATTTTTACTGCAGTTTTGGCATTTTTAGGTCACTTTGGATTCTCCCCCTCACTTTTGGTCTTCCCCCCCCCACTTGGGGGGGCTTCCCCCCACTTTTTTCGTCTAGAGAAAACCCAGGGACCCCCCATTCCAAAATCCTGGATGCGAGCCTGACAGGGAGGGATGGTTTAACTTGGATTTTTTGAAAAAGCGTTTTTGATGACAGAGTAAAGGAAATACGAATATCACAGGGGCGGCTAGCTTTTGTAGCAGATTTTATTTGGTGAAGCTTGATAGTGTAGTGTAGGCTTGGACCTCGTCATAGCCAGAAAATTTTTGTACTGTTCTCTTTCAACAGGAATTCATCTTCTGAAGATTGTGTATTTTCTTAGACAATACTAGATAAGAATGGAAAGAAAGACTAAATAAAAAGTAAATAAAAACCAAAATAACGTAGGTTAATGACATTCAAATCAACTAGCTTATGACATAAGTATCGAATGTTCTTTGGACGATTTTAATTTTCTTAGGGCCTTTTGATAAAAAGGATTAAACGGATTAACTAAAATGGATTAAGCTAACTAGCAGATTAACTAGCAGATTAAACTTTAATCCGTTCAAGTCCGTGAACGTATGCTCATAAAAAGTTTAATCTTCATCGGTTTAATCCATTTTATGAAAAGGCCCTCAGTTTCTTCTTTTTCATCATCTGCATTTTTTCAGGTATTATCCGGGAAAAGTCATTATCTGCAGTTTGATGGTAACTTTCGTCCGCTGAGTCGCTCAGGCGAGGAGGACCTCTACTATCTGACCTTTCGACCTTTCCAGGAAAACAGGCTTGCCTTTGTTGCTAGGGTAAGTTATGTAGCTACAACTGCAACCATAGAATTTACCATCTGCTGGTGCAGATGTTATCAACGTCCAAACCTGAGTTAAAGTCGCTAACCCGGGTTAACTCGGCTGTCATTAACATATGAATTTAACCCGGCTTAGTGACTTAAGAGGCGAATGGGTTTGGACAGGGTGAGACAACGTTATTTAACCATGCCAGATTTTCAACAGAGATTAGTGTAAAGCTGTGCTAAAATCGAACAGGTGTTTGTTCTGGACTGTTGTGGTGCAGTTTGGTCTAAAAGCTTGACTTTTCTTACAAGCAAGGCCTAAGCCTAACTTTGGCCTAAAATTGGTCTCAGCCTAGTCCTAGTATAGTCTGGTGTGTAGGGCCCCTACTCAACGCAGTTTCTCAGCTGAAATTGTATATTAGGTGGTTACTATGAAGTCACACGTTTGTTGCATTACAATTTTGTTTAAACTCAAACTTCTGATTGAAACTGAAGCAGTATGTACTTCTTTTGATTCTATTTCGATTTATACACCGTAAGTAGCGTACTTGCCTCTTATGTGTTACGTTTGCACAATATGTACGTATTATATGCAGATATGTTATGGTTGCGAACACGTTCGTGTTGGAAAAAATTTGCCGTGTATTGTAAATATATTGTGTTCCATTCTTCTTTGTAGTTTTACAATGATAGAATCTGTAATACATACGTACAATAGCTACGTAGCTATGTATCTGCCCCTAAATTCTTTCTTTCTTGTTGCCTTTCCGGTTAAGTGTAACATTACAGTATGTATGTTTCGGCTGAACTAAGACTGTTTACATTTCGCTAGATTATAGGTTGGTTATTTTGTCCGTTGGCATCAACACTTTGTCTGTCGTCTAGAGCTAAGTTAGACACACAAAGCTGCGCTGGTGAGATGAGGTGTACAATATTTGAAGGGTTCGTTTGCTTGAAGGAACTGTATGCGCTAATGCTTACATGATGCAAACATAATATCTGGAATTTCAGTTTTTGGCTTTTTTCAAGTATATAAGGACTGCGTCCAGTGTGCGTAATAAGCCTAACGCGAGTTTTGAGCATTTAGTTTCAGTTGACTGTTAGTTTTGGAATCGAATAAAAACAGAATCCTAAGTGGTTTTGTACAGAGAGCACCAATGATACAGAAGTTATGTGTTCTTCTCTCCTGGCTCCGTGGTGTAGTGGTTGCACGCCAGTTCGGGAGGTCAGTGGTTCGATTTCCGGCGGAGCCAAATCTACAGTTTTCTCTGGATCGTAGTGGGAGGGGAGTCAGCTATTCATGTTATCAAAAAACCAGGGATCCTAAAATGTGTGTCACACTGTGTTGCCACATTTCCTTGATTGCTTTGGTGGAGGGTCCAGGTCTGCAGAATGGGACTTTTTGTACAGGGGGGGAGGGGTGGGTTGGAGGAACACCCTTCATCTGGAAGGTCCCCACATCCGAGGAGCCCCCCATAAACGCCCCCGGATTATTTTCGACATATCCCCTCATGGGTCGAAACATTGATTGCCAAATTTTAGCATTTTTCTCAAAATTTTCGAAACATTTTTCCGCCTTCGCCGGATTTTTAACAAAAGTTTCGCTATTTTAGCTTAAACCCTCCTAAAATTAGTCATTTTTAGCGATTATTAGTAGTTTTTACACAAATAAACTAAACAAATTCGCAAAATTATTTAAAAATATACCCCCGTTTTCGGGTTTTCGGTGAGCCCCCACCCCATCTTTGGCGGCCAAGCCAAGCTAGCGGACTGCCCCTTTTTTGTCTTCCCCCTTTTTATACACCTTTTTTTGGCATGCTTGTGCCCACCTACCCTTTAGCTTTTATTTGGCCATTCCGTCCCATTCTTGTCCGTCAACATTTTGTTAAAATTTGTCAAAATTTATGATGATTCGTCATCATTTCTAAGCATTCACAGCCATCGTATCACAAACCCAGCCCAGCCAACAAACATAAATTTTTGTTTGGGTCGAAAAGTCGAAAGGTTTTTTGGCTCTCGATTTTGCTGAATATATACATTGAGACTTTTTTCAACCACATGATTTGCACAGATTGAATTTTATCAAAGGCTGTACACATACACCTATAATAACATATATACATGTAAGGAATTTTGCTTGGATTTTTACGTGTGTGTGTGTGTGTGTGTGAATGAACATATCAAAATCCTGTTTACTTTTGCTCCAATGGCTGAAACTATTTTTTTGTTAAAATATATGTATTTTTTAGCTGGGATTTTACGTAATTATTGTAATGTTGAAACGCATGGATAGATTGAGCATGATTTTTTTCTTTATACGTATATATACGTATATAGGAATTGCATAAATGCTGCGTTTTCCTGAAGTTTTTTTACCATTACAGACAGATGTTGTACACAGTATTTGTATATTTATTCTGACTAGATTGGTATATGATGTAAATATTTCCTGGGCATTTCTGGCAATTCGGTTACTACTAACTTCTTTATTCTCTTAAAGAAACCACCCCTCTCTCCTCTCGAGACTGACCAAAACTCGTGAGGGCAAATGAGGTCAAGTGTGAACAAGAATTTCCCTACTTTCCGTACCTTTCTTGGTTTTAAAAGTCAATTCTTTTCTTATCATACGTAACCTACCGGGTTTACTTTAGTGGCCTTCGTTGGAATTTTTTGGTCAAAAATCGTCTATTTTGGATCTAAAACTTAATTTTTAAGCACTATTTAGGTTAGTTATAGCAGTAGGTACTTTTAGAAAATAAACAGACCCAGACCTAAATACTCACTCGCATTATGCGTATATATCCGTTTATGTAGGTATATGGGTTTCCCTTAGACCGGAGCGTTTTTAAGCAAAACATCAACTGGAAATTTTAGGGATATATATACTTTATGGACTGTTATTCAGGGGGAGAGGGTCCAGGGGGTCTCCGGACCCACTTTTTGAAAAGTTTTTGAAATTTTTAGCTGTTTTTAGTGCAAATTTGGCCATTTTTTGAAAAAATTGTGGCTTGGCCCAATTCCCTTTTAGGGTCCGACTTTTTCAAATTTCGGATACGCCCCTGACTATTATATGTATATTGGACAACCTGCCCTCATGTCAAAGATTCGGGTGATTTGGCTGACCCCGAGGATTCCATCTGGGGTTTTTGGAAGACCCCTCCGGACAAATGCCTAAAAATATCTAAGATTCCCTGAACAATATACGTATATACGTATATAAGCTTATGCCTGGAACTTACAAGTAGACCATCTTATATGCTCAGTCTAGTCTATCCGTCTGTAAGATTTGCTATATATAAATATTTGCTATAGGTATTATATATATATAATGTGTGTGTGGGACAAATCAATATTTTTCTCAGCCAGCACCCTGTGTGCGTTACATAATATGGATGCATATAAACCTAAACCTAAACCTAAGGTGAATGAATACCAACGTATGCACTATATATATATACGTATGCTTACATATATATATATATATATAATATACACAGCAAGCTGAGGCCATCTCTGACTTGGATCGTTTCTTTCTGTTGCTTTCTAAGCAATATTCTCAATAGTTTGTGTCCCCTACGCTCCTTCAAAGGTGATCTTGTTTTTTCGGGGGGGGGGTCTGGTGTTGTCTGAGATTAACTTATTCTGAATTCGACGACATTTGACAGAATGTGTTGGTGTTGGGGTGGTTTTTGAACAGAATTAGGATGCGAGAAGTGCAGATTACAGAACCTTTATATGCTATGATTGAAAGGTTGAAATTAGGATTGAAAGATGTGGAAAAACGGGTTCATCAAAGCTGGGATCGAACCAGAATTGGGCTGTTTTGCAGTCGAGAGCTCTAACCATTCAGCAAGACTAGCTTATTGCGCTGATTTCAACCTTTCGAAAATCACGTTAAACGCTACTCTAAGTAACTTAAGATTTTTGAATTCACTTTTTGAATATTTATAGGTTTTTGTGTGGTGTTTACGTTTTAACATTATGGTACTTTCCTCTGTCTCTATTAGTCGGAACAGTGTCTGTGCCTTCCGGGTTTTATTTGCTCAAATTCGGGTATTTTGACGTGTGACGTACGTGTCGGGAATTTCGTACTGTTTCCCTCTTGAATGGCTGATCCGCCGGCCTTTGATCCGGATTTTTGTATCGCACCTTTTGTGACATTCCTGTTGACTCTGTTGCTCATTTGACTATTCATGCTCACAGCCCTACAGATTATGACCTGGCTGGTGGATCGAGTGGGTGAAGTTTTTTGGATTTTTGGAAATTTTTGGAAATTTTTCAATTCTTCTTTGACCCTTTTTTCTGTTTATTTCTGACGGGATTCTGCGTAAGCAGGTGTAGGTCGTAGCCAGATTTTACCTACATAGGTCTGTGTTTTTGTCTCCTTTTCTTACAGCTTTCTCCTTTTTTAAGAATAAGTGTGTAGGCTACGGAAACTATGTTTTGTTTTGTTCGACGGATCTTTGATTCTGACTGCTAAGTTGAAATCCAATGGTCTCCACGTAGATCTACCTTTTTCGTTTGTTAAGTACATAATAGGAGCCGCCCACCAGTGTTTTTGTGTATTTCTGAAAACATTGCTCTCTTTTGTAAAAAAACGTGCTACCCCTTTGATTATGTAATTGACGACTACCAAATCCACGGATATGTACCAATGTATACGTAAACGTATACGTAACGTACGTAGGTAGGTAGGTCTTTTACGATCTTTGCGTTCAACATATATATTCTTTTATCGGAGCAGTAATGATTTTTAGGACCTACGATTAACTTTAACTATAATATGTATAAACTGTTTCTCCCCACAACTCTTTTTTTGCGCATTTTGTTTTCCTACCTATGTTTTGCTGTCTGTTTCAGATTCAAAACAGCGACTCGGAGCCAGTGGGCCGCATCGGCTTTCACAGTCGAGAGCCTCGACTCGCCACCTCACATCTACGCTCTGGGTCCGCTGTGCCCCAGTGGGACGGGGAGCCGGTCTGTGCCCTGGATCTGAAGATCCCGGATTATGATTCGGGCATTGGCGGGGATCTGGGCCTGAGCAATCTGTCGTCCTACTATCACTCCTACTCCAGCAGTACCCCCACAGGTGGTCCGACAGGTGGTACCCTGCCGGCACCTGGGGGTGGACCCGGTGGGGTCGGTGGGTCGCGCCGTTCCCCCCGGCCCATCTCTGATCTCAGCTGGACCTACCGCAGCGCTGAACGCGGCGGTCAAAGTGAGCCGCCTAACTAACTGGATACTAACTAATTGTTATCTACTTGATTACTAATTTGCATATTTTGAAGGGTGGGTAAACACAGACGGACTTGTATACCTACATTATAACGAAAATATTGTAGGGTTTTACTGCCTCCAGGGTATTTTTTAGGGATTTTTTTTCGGGGGGGGGGGCTACCGGGGGGGGGGCCCCCCCCCCCGGCCCGGGGGGGGAAGAAATTTTCGGGGGGGGGGAAGATTTTTTTGCAAAAATGAGCCAAAAAATGGTATTTTTTGGCGTATTTCGCATGGTGAAACGCAAAAAGTTCTCAAAAATGCCAGGATTTAAGCTAAAAATAGCTATTTTTACGAAAAAATCTCCGGCGAAGCCGGAAAATTTTTGAAAATTGGCCTATTTTTGGCAAAAATTTGGGCCTCCAAAAAATCCCGGGGGGGGAAGCAAAAATCCCGGGAGGGGGCGATTTCGGGGGGGGGAAGGCATTTTCGGGGGGGGGAAGGTCAATTTCGGGGGGGCCCCCCCGCCCCCCCCCCCCCCTGTAAAAAATACCCTGGCCTCCCCCATCACTCAGCTTGAGATGGCCAGAAACATTACAAGCCATGTTTTAGGGAGTTTTGGTCAGAATTTAGTTTTCCTGTTACACCACAATTTTTTGGTGTGAAATCGACTTTTTTGGTATAAACCTGATTTTTGAGGCACTAATTTACTGGAGCATAAGGGTTTTTGACGATTTTAGGTCCCTTTGTTTTTTCGCTTGGCTAAAAAACACAGAAAAAGCCAGGTCATACATGCAAATTATATCCAGATAGCCGTTAGGCGGATAACCGGACTTGGAAAAAAATTACGTTATCATTACTACTGTTGTTGTTGCCGCTGCTACTACACCGTAGTTTTGGTGCTGTGACTAACGTGTAATATATGAAATTTTGTGATTTTTCGCCCAAAAACTGAATTTGTAGAATTTTTCTGGATATATAGAAGAATTAACATAATAACCTTGCATATTCTTAGATTATTTATATTTATTTTGCGGGACCATTTTCTGTAACTACGTAGGATTTAGAATATACTAAAATGATTTTGTAACACGCTTGTAGTTGAGGCGTATCCGGGATATTGAAAAGGAGGGGGTTTTGATAAAAATTTATTGAAAAGGAAGGGTTTTGTTTGACAAACATTTACACAGTTTGTAATGGCATATTGATAAAACTTCTTTCAGGCACTCCAAAATTAGAAACTGAAATTTGGTTTGAAACCCTGGATACGCCCATGACTTGTACAAATATTTGATTTTTTTAACATAACCTATAGACTCTTCGAATTTGCCCAAATGTTTTTCCATACTAGCCGAAATGCGTTGCATTTTTTGTCCAAATGTTTTTCCATACTAGCCAAAATGCGTTGCATTTTTTTGGCAACAGCTTCAGTTTTTTTCAACAAAACAATTTCTTTACCAGATCTTTGACCTACCCTACATTTTTTCGACATCCCCAGAAGAAATTTGTATGTTATAAAATATTGAGAAATTATGACGTACATACTTTCTTTTGTAGCCAGAGGCTCCGGTGCCCTCCCAGTAGAGGAACGGATCTACAAGGCGGAGCTTCGACTGTCGGATATTGCCCGGGAGGTGGGCCCGGACTGGGAGCGTCTGGCTCGTGCCCTCCAAATCACGGAGCCGGAAATTCAACGAATCCGGGCAGAATATTTCGGTCGGGAGGCGTCCGGGATGCTCCGACACTGGATGGATACGGCTGGACCTAGAGCGACAGGTGCTGATGGTTTTTCTGGGTTTTTGCTTTCTTTTTTTGCTGTTGTTAACCTGTTTTTGACGGTTCTAGAAGAGTTAGTGATTTTTTATGCAATTTTAAAGTTTGATTTTCTTATAATTATTTGTCCTAATATGTCCAGGTTTTTGATGGTGTGTAAATGAGTATGCTCTGTTAATTAACCTAATTTGTTATTTCAACTTAAAAAATGTCGTTTTCCCTGGTGTTATGTTTTTACTAAAATTTCTTGCCAGTTTGTTTAAGAATGGCGAGTAAAGAAAAAGACGCTTCCCCTTTATTCGTTGTAGTTTAAAAACGTTGGTATCTCTTTATATCTTTCTTCTTTATTTTTTATTTATTTTTCATATTTTTTGTGTTTTTTCTGGTTTCAGGTACCACCCTGGCAGAAGCCCTGAAAGCCATTGGACGTGAGGACGTCGTTAGACGTTGCATGATCAACTACGACTACTTCATCCCTTCCTCTGTGACGCCGTTGAGCGGCTCTACCGGGGGCCTGCTGGCTGCCCCCGGAGGATATCACCCCGCCGGGGGTCATCTGGACTATTCCTGGGGTAGCAGTATGTCCAGTCTGGACGGGCCTGGGGGCGGTCGGGCGCCCAGTCGTCACAGTACCCATCTAGATGGGCCGGCGCCCTACGGGTCCCGGGAACTCCTGTCGACCGCTAGCGGAGGCCCGCATCCCACGCACGGGCGGCATAAGGGCGGAGGCACTACACTGCATGGTTAGTAAGAAAAACTGACTCTCTAGTCTGATTTGTTTCAGTGTTCCTTGGGTACTCTGATTTTGTGGTTTCTCTCCTTTTTCTCCTGATTGTGAAAAGAAGTTTTAGAGTACAACAAACTGAGTTTATTCTCAACCGGTTTCTGCGTGGGCTGGACTTATTCTAGGGATTGGGGAATTCTTGGTGGTTCTCACCAAAGGTCTGAAGCTCAAAAAGTTTGAGGAGGGGCGAAAATGTTGCAAAAGAATTTGCTAAAAATAGAGCTATTTTTCAGGGAAATTTGATACCAACGGAAAGGGGGCACCCTTTTGTTTTGCGGGAAGATTGTTTGGGGAGAAACGAATTTGGGAGGGAGAGGTCGTTGGGGGGGGGGGGTCAAACCCCACCAGAGTAAGCCTAGGTGGACTCGGGAGGGGGAGAGGAGATTTTACTGAAAATGAATACCGACGATTTTTTAAGCTCTGTCATTTTCCTGGCATTCAATCAAACACATGAAGCATATCGAATAAGTAACTCCCCCGACTGAACAGCTATGAACTTAATTTAAAGTCTGACCAACAAATGTAGGGAGCGAAACTGTTTTGTTTCAACTGATTTGCATTTTTGCTGTAGCAATGTCTTTATATATTTTCTTAACCGTCATGACATGAACTTCCTTTGGTTGATAAAGAAATTTGAAAACGTAAAAAAACATCAGAAGACGCCGATTTTCTACGTTTTGAAAAACTGGTAGCCATTTGGTAGAAAATTAGCAAGTACATAATTTCGTCAAGAATTGCGCTCGTTTTTCGATTTTTCTAAATCCTTTGTTTGATCTTGGGTTTCTGAACACGAATCTGATATTTGAACTCAGCGTTGTTAGAGACATACCCATATAGAAGTTTAGCTCAATAGGTCAGGGTTTAAAATTTTGCACTGGGGAAGATCATGGGAAACACTCTTAGTATCCTACTACTTAGATTTTTGCGACGAGATAAGTAAAAGGCTTAACTTTGATAACTTTCAAGGAAATGTAGCTTTAGAATTCGGCACCCTGAGTATTCGACGTTGGTACGTATTCTTTTTCACGGATAAAATTACGTAGGCCGGTACAAAAATTTAGTTTAATGTCAGTATAAATTTAAATTTGAATTTTTTTAGCTGTCAAGCTTGTGACATCTGGTTGCATTCATTCATTTTTCAACAAAATTAGAATGGTTTTTGCAGTTATTTTTTAAGTTAATCTTGTTGCGACGCTCTAATTAGGTAGATAAATTAATTCTGACGGTAGTGCTTGACTCTGTTTATTTTTTGTTTGCAAGAGACTTTCTTAAAAAAGTGAACCCTCCTGTAATTTGTTGAAGTTTGTGAAATTGTTAAAAATTGTTAAATTGAGTGTAGTAATCTTCAGAATTATCCGGTTTCTTTTGTTTTCATTGTTTCCAACTGTGTAGGATATATTTGCAAATATTTTGCGGTCATTGCACGGAATTAACAATTTTTTCAAGAAATTGGTATTTCAACATTTTTGACTGACAGCACACAATTTTGTGTTAATGACTCTCAGCATGACTTCTAACGTAGTCTTTCCAATTTTTGTTTTAAACTGTCAGCGATCGCTTTCAGAAAAGACCGTTTTGTTTCAAATTTGTTGTGTACTTCAAACTTTCTGCTGTCGATGCTCTGTGTTGTAGATAAGTAAAGGTACGTTGTCACAGTCTTAGAAGAGTTTCCTTGACAGAATTATTAATTGTGATTTTTAATTATTTTGATTATAAATTAAGATTTTGCTGTGTTTTGTTTCAGGTAAGGAAATAGTTTATGACAGACGTTCCTGGATGGATCCAGAGGAAGGTGGTCGTGTGACGGTCACCTCTGTCACAGAGCGAAGGGTGGTAAGTTTGACTTAATTTTTTGTACTTTTTTACAGCATTTTTTGCATTCTTTTTGACGGTAATATCAGATATTCTTCCCTGTTTTTGTTTCATCAGAATAAAAGAAATCAAAATTTCATTTTGGGCATCTTCCGCACAACTCGAACACACGTGCAAAAATCTCGTTTAGTTTTAATTTCAGCTGGGGCCAGTTTCATAAAACTTGAAACTTGCAACTTGCAACTTGCATATGCGAGTTGCAACTTGCATGTGCAAGTTACAAGAAAAGTGTTTCATAAACCCTCAGGTAGGACTTGCGGACTTGCACTTAAACTGCAAGTTGCAAGTCCGCAAGTTGCAAGTTGTCCGCTAACACTTGCGGTCAGAATCTGTTTCATAAAAATCGTCAATACATGCACTTGCAGCTTGCACTTGCGGTGCAAGTGGTTGAGTGATTTTTCACTGAACAAATGGAACAAAAATTGCTATAACTTATTTTAATTTTAATATTTTTTGGAAAAATTTTATGACAATACTCTTTGGATTATTGTCGTACTACAGTATGAATTTCAAACAATTTCTTTAAATTTTGAAATTTATATGAATTTTCAAATATTTTTGGTTTAATTTTAAAGATCAGCTACTTGCAAACTTGCACTTGCACTTGCGTTTACAAGTTGTCAAGTCTTGCAACTTGCTTAGCTAATTTCCGCAAGTAGCAGGAACAGTTTTATGAAACACTGGCAACTTGTACTTGCAGTTCAAGTGCAAGTGCAAGCTCAAGTGCAAGCTCAAGTGCAAGTTCAAGTTGCAAAATTTTTATGAAATTGGCCCCCAGGTGGATGGGACTCCCTCTTCCCATTTCTTGGCCAGATTTTGAACTCAGTACTTTAGTGTGCTAGATTTACTATGTCATGCTTTCAGGCTGACGGCTATCCCGGAGACGTCAGTTATTCCAATGTCAAAATCAATGGATCCTCCTCTCATATCACGCCCGGTACGCTTCTGCGAAAATTACCTAACCTATAAATAGGATCATTTATTTTGAAGTTTAACCAAGTAATTAGAGTCAAACAGATAATTTGTTTAATGTACACAGTTTTACCTACGTATAGATGGATAAAATACCAGTGTCAAGAGGACAGGTCTGCTGCTAATACTCTGCGGTCTTTCTAGGCAAAAAAGTGGGGGACGAGTGGGGGGAGGTCCAATAGAGGGGGGAATAAACTGGGCTAAAATGCTAAAAATACAATATAAATAGCCTGTTTTCCACATATACTGCTATGACTAAACTGTAGGCATTTTTTAGCGGGGGGTGGTGGGGTCCCCACCTTCTTTTCGATTGCCCCTCCACTTCTCGGAGCCCCCCCACTTTGAGTCCCCCCTTTTCAGCAAGCCCCCACCCACTTTTTGGGGGACGCCCAAAAGTGTCAAAAAATTAAGTTTTTGAGATCAACTTTTCAAAAATTTACTGAAGTTTTAGCTAATTTATAAACTTATAAGTTCATTTTAAGCTTAAAACAGCGATTTTTTTGTGTATTTACTTTAAAATGCTAATTTTTCGCTAAAAAGTTAGGTATATCTATACCTTGGGCTGCCCCCCCCACTTTTCAGAAGCCTCTCCCCACTTCCCCCTCCCTAGAGTAGGGGGCGCCCCCCCCTTTCAAAACCCTAAAAAATGCCAGTAAGCTTAAAAGCGTTCAGAACTTAAGTTTTAGCATCAAAACATACCATTTTGACCAAAAATCCCAAAACTGGCAATTTCTAGGCACCCAAAGGGCCAGTAGGGTGGCAGCCCAAAAACAGTGCGGAGGGGAATGAGTGGGGGGACCCAAAAAGTGCCCTCCCCCCCCCAGTAAAAAACCTAGATGTTGCTGTTTTTAGTAGTTTCATCTGTTTCTATTTTTTCTGTTTATCTGTTTTTGTAGCCACCAGTCAGTATCATTCAGCGGCTTCGATCGGCCCGGACCGACTGTCGCCTGGAGGCGGACCACCCGGGCGGCCCCGCTCCCCGCTGGAAGATGAGATGATGCAAATGACTGACTCGCCTGACGGTGAGTCAGTCAATGGTTCAATTCAATTCAATTCAATTCAATTTAATTAAACAAGCAACATAATAACAATAACAAACAATAGTGCAACATTTCTGCACTGATATCCTTTCCATCAAACTCTAAACTAATTGTGCTTTAAACTAATTTGCATATTTGGAATATTTGATGGCGGCGGGCTTTAGCTCGATAAAAGGCCACCCCTTGTGTTTGTTACACCAATAGCAAAAGGGAAATCCCCCTTTTCGTTGGTAGCTGCTTGAAATTTGCATTCACTTGGGCATAATACTTGCCATAAATTTGTTACGGTTTGTGCAGCGTTGTTCATATTCAAGCTTAGAGTTTTGGAGCTAAGAACTTCTACGTTTCTCACTGAAAGTGAGACAGTTTCAGTTTCAGTGACTGACTTTCTCCTTTGTCTTTTTCTATTATTTCTATTTTTCCTGTTTTTTTTCTTTTTTCCTTTCAGTGAAAACGGAACAGGAACGCGATGTTGTGGAGGAGGGTTGGATGGATGCCGATGGGAATTTGGTGATCGAAAAACGAATCAGTCGAGTGGTTACCACTACCAGGACTGTTACTGACCGTAAGAAGGAATATGCAAATTATGTTTTCTTGGTCCTTGAAATTCTTGAATTTGTTTTCTTGGTCCTCTTGTTTCCACTTCGTAGTCGTATTAGTTTTGATTCTGGTTTTGATCTTCCTCTGAGCTTTTCTCTGCAATCCTTTTTGTCTTGAGCCTTTTCCTTGCAATAGGATGGGATTTTTAGGGTGTAGGGATTTTGCCATAGTTTTAAGGGATTTTGACCGTCTGTTTTTTGCACCTTTGCGCTTTTTTTGCGGTTCCGGTTACGGTGTCGAGCCTGATTTATGCTTCAACGGAACGACAACAAAAAGTTTGAAACTTACTGCTTTTAACTTGCTGATATTAGGCTGTTCATCCATTAATAATTAGCCAATCAATATTATTACCCCGTTTCTTAGTTGATCAAAACCATACATAAACATGGGGGGGGGCTTGTTTTAAGAAAATCTTGAAGGGGCTTGTGCCGGCAACTGAAATACGCGAAGGCTTTCACCTGTAGAATCAATTAGGGAAATTTTCGGAAATTTAACGCTAATTTTAGTAAAATTTGCTATTTTCTCAAAATTGGCAACAACTCAAAATTTAGGCCGATGTTTACTAGAATTTAAAAATTTTAATTAAAAAATTCCGGCGAAGCAGAAATAAAATTTTAGTATGAAAACTACTTTATTCGGCCCATTTTCTCCTTACCCCTTTTCCCCTACGGCGGTAAGGCTTGTATCTTGTTCGGGCTGGGGGAGGGGGGGCTTGCACCTCTCCAGACCCTTCCACGCGTTATCCTATGATCAAAACTCAGTTGATTTATAGTTCTTTATCAACTGTTTACCTTGTTTCGTTGTGGCATAAATTGACCTTTACCAATTTTCCCCTTTTGCCTGGTGGTGAAATTAGATATTAAATTGTATATATGTGCTTTTCCATGTTTTTTCTGGTTTGTGTTTTGCCGTTTTTATGATTCGAATTATTTCTGTTTTTCAGCTGATGGAACCAAACGCACTGAGACCTACCAGATTGTAGACGGTTAGTTTCAACTCAGATCTCCTGAAAATTTAGTGTTTAAATTTAAGAAATCTGTATATTATGCAGACAAAGCAAATTTTATTGAAGACGTGATTTGGAGAAACATTTTTTAAGAGAAGCGAAAGATTTTGCTAATATTATGAGGGCAGTTTCGTGTAAAAGCAAATAAAGTCTCAAAACTGTCGGGTTTTTATTGGGGTCTTTCTGTACATTCTTTGTTAAGTGTTACTGGAGGTTTTTGTTAAAGAAATACTTTTTGCATGGGATTTGCAGTTTTTAAGAAAATGTCTCCTTTAATAATATCCTGAAACTATATATTTTGTCAGTCGAGGTTTTTTTATTATTTTTATTTCTGGTATTTTGTTTTCTGTCTGATCCCTGTTAAAGGTAGGAAATCCAAGCGTCGAAGTTCCTCTACTTCCAGTCATTCTAGTGATTCCAGTGAAGGTCGGTTTTTCAAAAACAGTTTTTTTACATTTTTTTGCATTTTTATTAAAAAATCAGTTTTAGCTGTAGGGCTTCTAACCTGTATTTTGTAAACGACATGTCCTCTACGGCAATATTATGCTTATGGATGGTATGCTACACTGTATTTACGATTAGTACAGATTACTATCTTGAAGTGAAATGGGGGGGAGAGGTGATTTTATTTTTTCTTTATACCAACTAATGAAATGGTGTATTTTGGACAGTCTATTATATGTATAGTTTTGACTTCCTTAAAATAAATCTACGTGTTACCGGAAAGAAATTTAGTAGACGCCTTGTCTTAACCTTTGTATTGTAATGCTCCTTTTCTTAGATTAGTCTGTACTTAGTCGTGCATGTCAGTTTTACAGGGTTTTGCCTGAATTATTACGTTTATTTACTTTCATTGGGTTAAAGTAGTTTTGTTGTAGTAGCAGCGGCGGCAACAATATGATAATTATTATCTTTGTCGGTTGCTTTTCAGGCTAGCGACCACCCTCACTAAAGTTTGGTGAACCAAACAATTTGGCCCGCTACCCCTCTAATTTGCTGATTTGTTGAAAGACTTCACTGCCTGATATCCTCAAAACTTGCGGGACAGAAAGTCTTAAGAAGCTTGCAAGGGACATTTCTTTTTGATTGGACCAGAAAAAAAACATCTTGAAGGGGGTTTTGGCCGATGATATGGCTGGCCAATTTTATAAATTTTTTGTATGTTTTTCATATTGTACCTTGTATTTATATTTTATGCTTTATTTTTGTGTTTTTTTTAGGTTCCTCCTCCTCTGATGAGCGTAGAAAAAGCTAATCTAAATTTTGGCTACCAAATTTCCCACCCCCGCCTATCCTGTCTTTTTGCCCATATCACTTATATACTTACGTACATGTAGGTAAATAATTTGAATTTGTTTACAACATTTGGACCATTTTTGTATTATTTGTAAACGTTTATAATCACAGTTTTTTGCAGTCAGTCCAGTGTAGCCTATAAGTTAAACGTTTACGGTTTAGACTTTCTTTGTCAATATAGCTAAATACTGGTGCACTCATTTAATTTTTGTGCAGTTTTTGCATTTTTGTGTTTTTTTAGGAATCAACTTTGTTGTTTCAATTGGAGATATAATATTACGTACTGCCTGTTACAAGGAACCTTTGCAGATTTTTGAATTGTCTATGTTTTATTGTTTCTGCTTCTTTATGGTTTATCTATTCGTTTTGTTGCTTTTTATGTATTTTGCCGAATCTGTTGTTTTTGTGCAGCTGTATCCGTACATCATTTATTTGCATTTTTTTCTTGGAATATAGGTCTGGTCAACTTGTTAGCTTATAGATTGCAACTTGGTTCCTTTTTTTGCATAATCATTTATTTATTTCTGCCGTTGGTTGGGGTGGGGTGGTTTAAGAAATTCAGTTGGATGAGAACTACTATTTTGTACTATTAGATTCCACTCCCGGTTTTTATTATTTTTATGACGGTGATCGCAATGTCTTAAGATCCACCCAATCTGATTTTTGTCTTTCAGATTTGGCTAAATTTAGTGTGGCTTTTTGATATTTAGGAATATTGAAACCTGCGCTGTGAAATCTTGTAGCTATTGTGTTTTTCTTATCTCTAAAGTTGTATGTGATTTTTGAAGTGTGACTGTTTAAGGCCCAGTTATTTTTTAACTTCCACGCATAACTATTGTGTTCTTAGATGTTGTGAATTTTTTGTGTGTGTTTAATTCTGTGAAAATGTAATCTTGTAGTCTTTTTAATTTTTAATTTTATTTTATGTGTTTTGTACTCCCGGTTTAGCTTTGCTTAGCAATAAACATACATACATACTTTGTTTTGAAGCAAGCTGAAATGTTCGTCCAAATTCGTGAAAACTGGTGTTATATATACGTCTTTTGTTTTTAGTTTCCAAATTGTATGTCGGAATTTTGTGTTACGTTTGATGTGTAATTGTTCCTATTCACTTTATAGCACGAATCCTGATTTTTTAGTTAGGATAGGCTGCAAGTAATTCGTATTAACTTATTAGCTTATAATTTAAGACAAATTATGAGACAAATTTAATAAGACAGAAAACATTCTGTGCCAAAGTTCATTTGGACAAAACCAAATTTGGTCAGAATTTTCTGTGCGTAAACGCCAAATGCTGGGGTACTGGATCAATAATTAAGTTGGAAATTTTATTTCCACAACGATGCGAAAACTGGAACCGTTAATTTACTGTTGCTGTACTGCTGTAATGCACTTAATCAGTATGTGTATAATTGCTTTGTTTTGGGTTAATTCGATTTAGCTTTGCTTTTTTAGCACTAGAACTTTTCATAGGAGCTTTGGCTATTGTTTTTATTTTGCTTTCAACTGCAATGAGTTTCTGTGTGTCGGTTAAATGTTTGACTGTCTGATAAATTTATTTTTATTCTGCTAGTAGGTACATATTCTTTGTGCAGTTTTTATTTGCTTCAAATAATACTATAATATATTATATCGTCGTAGTTTGAATTAACCTGCTTGTAGTATCCCTTCCGAAGTCTATTTTTTGGTTTATACTGTGGTATTGTTTCGTTATTTTGTAGTGTTGGTTTCTGTCTTGAAAGGTGTATCATGAATAGAGAATTTGATTAAAAGTCACATTTGAGTTAGTTTTTGCAGTAGTTTAGCAGCTAGGCCTGCCGCTAAAGGAATTGGCCGTGCCTGCCTAGATCTGTCGGATAGGCGGGTGCGTCCCCCTATCGAACCAAGTCTTTGACCCAGTGCTGAAACTGGGTCCAGTCCAGAAAAAGCAAGCAAAACTATGCATGAGTCGCAAATATTTAGCTTCGAATCAGGCATGGTTCGACAATAAAATTCGACTTATTGGTTCTCCAAAAGTCGCTGGATCTTTCTGGCTCAAACAGCTTGGTTCGCAAAGTATACGTACGTATGGTAGGCGGGCCTAGGAGCTGTAATAAAAACTCTTGTTAACAGAGTTTTCGGTGGAGCTGAAGGTTCTAATTCCAAATAGGCTTAGAATCCTCCATTAGTGCAATCGTTGCAAAATGATAACAGCTTATTTAGGGGATACTGTCTGTGTGTGTGTAGAGAAGTACAATAGCCGGTCCAATGACTTCAGATTGTGTAAGGTTTGGTAAGGGTATTTTGGGTAAGGGTATGAATGAAGCTCTTTCTACTGAAGCACCTTTGGCTCTGTTGCTTAGAGCGTATGCGCGTTAAGCAGAATACGGACTTCAAACCCCGTCAGGTGCCATAATTCTTCGGGTGCTTGGTGGTGTACAACTTTCATTTCATTAGCTTGAGCTAACGAAAAGCTGAATCGAAAAACGGATTTCAGATTCGCGCTCAGCGCCACTGAAAACCCCTGTATGAAAGTTTTCAGCAAAATTTTTTCGAAAACCTTCAGTTCCCCTTGGTCTCTCCTTACCAAACTAAAATTTAAAATTTAAGATTTTTAAATTTTTAGACTTGAGGTTTTAAATTTGTCAGCATCCAGTATGCAGTTATGATGCACCCATACAAAATTTCAAGGTTATTATTGGCGAAAACCTCAAAAGTTAGGGCTGGCATGGAAAGCGCAAGAGGTGGGGCCGGTTCCAATTTTCAAAACCGGTTCCGGTTCCGGTTCTAGCTTCCGGTTCCCGGTGCAAAGAACGAAATCTGTAGTTACAAGTTTTGCCTTATATAAACATTTGGTTAGGTCCCCTGTCAGGTTTATACAATCAGAGCAGAGCAACAAAGCAGTGATGGGACAAAGGGATAAAACGATGATAAACAGTTATGTTACAGTTACAGTTACAGTTACAGTTAAACATTACAGTTAACAATGTTATTTGAAGTTATTGTTGAAGTTTTCAGGCGGCGAAAACTGGTAAAATTTCTGTAAAATATGCTTTAACAGCAAAAAAATTCCTCCAATCAAAAATACCGGGTCAAGACCGGGTCAGAGCGCCTGACCCGGTGACCCGGTGACCCGGTCCATATAGTGACCCGAACTGACCCGGTGACCCGGTGACCCGGTGACCCGGTTTCATCTCTGGTTAACATGTAATGTTTTTGGCTTGCTTTTGAATTTGCTTCATCTACATAATATGTACTATATGCACCCCATACATAAAAGGTTTACTTTTATTTTTAGTGTTGTCGAGCAAACTGTTTCGATAAATACATAACGATGCGATAATAGTGGATTACTGGGTATCCAAAGAGACACAGTGCCCTCTGAATAGAATCTTGAAAACAGCATAACATTTCAGCAAAATGTGCTCAGAATTGAGATAACTTGAAATAAAGTTTTTATTTCTTTGACAAGTTTTTTATATCTTTCACGCAAATTGTTTTCGAAAACTTTAAATCCAGTTAAACTATTCAAAATTGGACTCAATGTCATTTCGGAAAGAATGTTAATTAAGTTATATTTAAGGAGAAAATATACACTGCTTCGCTACGCAAAATATAGCTGGCGGATTAATTCTGTAGGCGCTTGAACACCTGAACACCTAAACCTTCTATACATCTGAACTTTAACCGACCTTCGTCTCAGAATCCGAAGAATTTAGCATAAGAAATAAGAAAATAAGTTGACAAGTTAGAATAACTCGCAACTTGTTGTCGAGTCGAGTTGCTAAAGTGTTTCATAAAACTTGTGCAGTCGAGTCTGTTCTTGTGCCGGACTTGCGAGTTTAGTTGATGGTGGCAAGAGTACATAATAACTGAGAGTGTGACAAGCGCGCACTCTTAGCTATCAGGCTGGGGACATCATCGCACGATAACGGCCTACATCTCCCCACAAATTGGACCGCAGTGACCCCCCCCCCACAAAACAGACCGTAGTCAGCGAATCTCACTAGGGTCCAATTTGTGGGGGGGGTCATTTCACTAGGGTCTGATTTGTGGGGGGGTCACTGGGGTCCAATTTGTGGGGGGGTAGGCCGTTATCGTGCAGATGATGTCCCCAGCCTGATAGCTAAGAGTGCGGCGCTTGTCACATTCTTAGTTATTATGTACTCTTGATAATACTTAAGAGTGTGACAAGCGTCATACTCTATGTAATCAGCTCGAGAGCCATGCTCTGCGCGCTAACGACGGCCCACCCCCCCCCCGCAATTGCGTACCTAGTGGACCCACCCACCCCGCAAATCAGTACCTAGTACGCAATTGCGTATGTTCACTCGTTGCTACAATATTCCATTTATCGGGACCCCCCCCCCGCAAATGTGACCTATCATTAGACATTGAAAAGTGATAGGTCACATTTGCGGGGGGGGGGGTCTCGATAGATGGAATACTGCAGTAACGAGTGAACATACGTAATTGCGTACTAGCAAGAGTACATAATAACTAAGAGTGTGACAAGCGTCACACTCTTAGTTATCAAGCAGAAAACATCATCTGCACAATAACGGCCTACCCCCCCCCACAACTGAGTACCTGGTGACCCCCCCCACAACTGAGTACCAGGTACACAATTGTGCACGAGCACTCGCTTGTATGTTTACATGTTGAAGCTAAAAAGTGGCCAGCTGCCGATAGAATATTTTTGGCTTCAACATGTAAACATACAAGCGAGTGCTCGTACACAATTGTGTACCTGGTACTCAGTTGTGGGGGGGGTCACCAGGTACTCAGTTGTGGGGGGGGGGTCACCAGGTACTCAGTTGTGGGGGGGGTAGGCCGTTATTGTGCAGACGATGTCTGCAGCCTAATAACTAAGAGTGGGACGCTTGTCACACTCTTAGTTATTATGTACTCTTGGTACTAGGTACTGATTTGCGGGGGGTCCACTAAGTACGCAATTGCGGGGGGGGGGTGGGCCGTTAGCGCGCAGAGCATGGCTCTCAAGCTGATTACATACAGTATGACGCTTGTCACACTCTTACGTATAATGTTAAAATGTACTCTTGATGGTAGGTAGAGTGCGAGTAGATATAGCTCCTGCCTAGGAGGAGGGCCTATTTTATAAAGCTCTGGCTGCAGCTGCCAAGCTCGCATCTAGCAGCTGTTTAGTTCTCTAGTCAATTTTGACTAGAGAACTCCCAGAAAAACAACAATAACTTTTGCACTGTTATAATTCTTATACTCAAATTTTCATGGCATGAGGAAAGAGCTGTTCTTGACGTTAATCTAAAACATAATATTTGTTTTGAATAATTCCGCTCCGCGGATAGAAAAATACGAATTTTAGAACCCCTATTTCACGCAAGCCCTGAACTAGCAGACTTGTTGCTCGCACTAGCAGTGATAGTGCTGCTAGAAGTGGCAGAATCAGCTAATTTGGTTCAGTTCTCAAAAGTTTTGTGAAACACTGGCACTTGCTTCTCGCACCAGCATTGCGGGTAACTAGCACGCTAGTACTCGCCTGCTAGTCGAGTTCAAGTGAAACTGCCCCCTGGGGCCGGTTACATAAAAGTTTGCGATACTAGACTCGACAGCTAGATCCAGTCTCGTAGCCAGGGGGGGATGGGAGGAATCCCTCCGAAATTGTGTTGCCCCCAGGAATTTTTTCCTGCCATGTGTAAAACGCCCATTTTTCCAAAAAGTGTATTATACCAGCATAATACATGTTTCGCACTAAAATGAGTACCAATTACCCTATTTGGTGTAGTTTGACCACCTTCTGCATCATTTGGGTGCATGCACCGCGCCTTAATCATTACTGCAATTTCAAAGAATGCTCTGTAAAAATTCCACGAAGGTCACGAAATAAAAAAGTTTTCAGCTTCTGGGGGGCCCTGCCCCCCAGACCTCCCCGAAAAATGTTTCGCCCCCCCCCCCTGAAATTTCTTCTGGCTACGCTAGTGGCTAGATCCATGCTAGTGTCCAGTCTAGTACCTGCAGTGTACCATAGAACTTTTCTAGTCGGGTAGCTACTACCACCACTCGACTTGCTGCTAGAGCCGACTACTACTAGCAGACTCGATCCGTTCCATAAAAACGACTAGCAGATATGCTAGTCAGGAACTAGCACGAGTCAAGTTCTCTGGTTGATTTTGTCTAGAGAAGTGATAATCAAAGTTTTATAGCTCTTTAGTTTTTTAACGAAATCGACTACTCAAAATCAAGAGATCAAGAGATCAAGAGAGCGAGCTTCAGAACACAAACATATCATACAAATTTCTTTGAATTGATGGGTCCAACTTGTGGGTGGGGTCAGCCGTTAGCGAACAGAGCATAGTTTTGCTCTGATAACAGAGACTAGGCAGGCTTAGTGTCATACTCTTATCATTATGTACTCTTGGTAGTAGCAACCAATCTAAGTTTGTTAATACCATTGGATCTTTTAATGTCTGAATTTTTGCATGCTAGAATGCACAATTTAATGCAGATAGACAAGGCTTCGCTATTTATTTAATGTCATTAACCACTCCAATTCAAATTGTCTTCAACATGGTAAACTCTTAAGGTCCTCTGAGAGTTGTGCAGAAAAACAGATATGTCTGCATCCGCTTCCAAATTGTTTCACTGCTGTGTATCCTTTGAGCAAATTCTACACGTCTGTTATCAGTCTGTAGAATGCAAGAAGCGGAATGTGGATCAAACTATATACAGATCCCCCAATCTAAAGCAAACATTTAAATTATTCAGACAGGGCTCAAAGACAATACAATACAATACAATACAATACATTTTGCATTGATATATGCGCAAATGGTAAATGCTGTTGTATGCAACTCTCGGTTCCTACAACCATAATAAGGCATGTGCCGTAATGGCCGAGTGGTAAGGCGTTCGACTGAAGATCTGATGGTCCTAGGTTCGAACCCCCGCTGCCACAAGGCTTTCACAAATCCCCTTGAGCAAGGGACTAAGCACATATCGGTTCGCCGTGGGCTCCAGCCAACCTAGCTGTCTATCCTTAACTGGTCGGTAAATGGGTACCACTGCGGTGGGAAGGTAACAGGAGTCTGTGTTCTGGCGTAATGCCTGATGAAGGGCTGCCCCCCCTTCCACAGATGTAGTCAACATTAGAGTTGTCACTCCTGGCTTCGGGCTGTGAATCCGGAGATAAGCACCGGCACCCTATAACCTTCTGTAGGTTGGAGTTCTCTCCAGGGGTCACTTTACCTTTTACCTTTATAATAAGGCACCACGATAGGGTTCAGCTTTTTGTACGTCATCGTCCTCATGGCTCTTGAGCGAGGTATAAAGGGGGATGGAATTAAAAGTACGACAAAATGTGTAATGTGTGTACAAAATTTGACCGTTTATGGCAGATTAGTCTTTGCAGTAAACACAACAATGTATATATTTTTCGTCAGGAATTCGACATTTCGAGAATACGGACAAATCGGGAATTCCGGTTTCATTTACACAGAAAATCTAAAATTTTTAGTTTTTCGCAGAATTTTGATCGCTTCAAAATTTTATTTCCACGATGAAATAGAGCTGATCCAACTGCGTAGTTTTGCTGTTACAAACATTTCACGAAAATATAACAAGTTAACAAGTTTCTGAAATTCCGTGATTTAAAAATTCCCGGAGTTTAAAAATATTTCCAATACTGACGAGATGTGTATCATTTGAAAGCTCTAACGCTTTGAACAACTTTTATAGCAGAACGAACTCTTGAAAATGCACTCAATCCCTGGTATTCGCGAAAATCCGGATTAACGGATTTACACGATACTTTAATCTTAGAATTTACACAAAGTTATCAAAAGACATTTTCACAAAATACGAGAAAAACAGCACGAACAACTAAATCGCCAAACAAACTGAACTACCAAAATCACAAAATACGTCTCAGCTGCCAACAATGTGGATTAGATCCCAACCCAACCAACTATCGCTAACCGTTAACCCAGACACACACTGACTAACTCCAACTTCTCATCAAGTGACTCCATTTTGGAAAACTACTGAAGTAGCTAAAGTTTGAATTTAGCATCATCATTCATGAAATAATTTACAAAATTAATACTGTTTCTAACGAATATTTCACAAATTACCCCCTCTTTGGCCCGCGCGCCCTCGCCGCGGTACGCGTATTAGTAGGATAAAATTTAGGTTAAGAAAGAAATCGTAGGTACTAGTTTGGTAAAACGCGTGTGAGAATTTTAAGAAACACCGTAAAACTACACTGGAGAACCTCTCCAGAGGCTGACAATGGGAACAAAGCACCACAACACACACACGGGCCCACTACCGGTGCTTGCCCCGATAAAGAAAAAACAAAGACATACAACACACTGACGACATACAACATACAACGCATACAAACAACAAACATACCCGGAAGACGACGACAGACAAATATGTACACAGGCCAAACTATAATGAAAAAACAAAAATTTCCCAAACCTCAGACAGAAGTAACCTAATGATTCAACCCCACTATACAGACTAACCGGACAATATAGACTATGAACAATGCCAGATAAAGGTAGATTCTATGAATAAAGCACAATGGTAATAAAGCACAAGGTATAAAGCAGCACCGAATCAATATGGTGGCAACATCATGGCAGTAGACAAGATGGCAAGAATTTCACAAGAAAGAATTTTAAAGAAGAAAGTATCGTGTTCGTTTTAGGACAGAAAAGTGAAACACAAACCATACAGTTAGAACCCGAAAAAGAATAAAATGAGGAAAAAAAAAAAAAAAAAAAAGATGATAGAAAAAAAAAGAAAAAAAAAAAAAAAAAAAAACAGTACAATGGCCTAGCCAAGGTAGCGGGCGCCCCTAATAAAGACAATCCGAAACCTCCGACGTTCAAAGAAAGTAAGAACAACAACAAAGTTTAACAGAATTCAAATAAATTTCACCCCAAGGCTCCCCCAACCCACGCATATCCCTAAATACAAAGATCCTCCCCCCACCACATTGAAGATATCAGCAAAGCAACATATATATATGGGGAACAGAGGACAATCAACAGCGAACCTAGTCCCAGGACAGGCGTCGTCTGGCAATTAACGCAGTCAATTATGGGCAGGACATGCCCGTAGCCAACCGTAGACACACCCACACTCAAGTCCACCCAACATCACAACCACCAGAAACCACCAACAACCAGTTCCAAGGCACGATGCCAAGCAGCACAAACAACCCATACAAAAGTTCTAACAAGCTCGAACCACCGAGCTGACCACACCACATACCCGCAATCACCGGTATAAAGTCACAGAAAATGACCAACCTGTCCCACCAGTGCTCCTGGAGAGCCGCCCCCCACGAGGCTAGAGCCCTCCAAGAACCAGATAGCACCCAGGGACCAGAACCGTAAAACCGGATAACCGTAGGACCGTAGACCCGGACAACCGGATAACCGTAAAGTCATAGTTGACCCGAACAACCGGATAACCAAAGAACCATGCCTAACAAGGCAGGACCCACACACCGCCAGTCACCCCAAACCTCCGACGCTCCATCCGTCCAAAGGAACAGCCGGGCAGGGACCACCGATCCATGCAGGGAACCTAGGCTCACTGAGGGGGGACGGGAGGGATACATACACACTTATATACGCAAAATAAATGCAAGAATAACTGTACTTTTATTAATAGCAAAAAGGAATGATCAACAATGTAAAAACAACCTACGTAAACAACAATGTATACATCACAACGAAAGAAACCACAACCATACACACAATACATATCTACTACCAGCTTAGTACATATTAGCCCTACCTATGAATTTAAGGAGGGAAACGGCCAGTGCTTCTCGCCCCAGGAATCCTAATCCCAGAGGAAGAAGTGCTGACAGTTCCCTATCAAGGAAAACGGCTGACAACCTACGGAATCTTTGTGAAAGTGCTGCATGTTATTCTCCACGCTCCTCAGAATCCTAATCTGGGGATTGGGATCGTAACCGCAGCACCCCACGAGAGGCGGGAGAAAAGTAAAAGTAACCCCAGAACTATTGCCTAGAGGTGAAATGTTGTGACTTTAGTAACAAAAATTAAAAACAAAAGTAAAATGGTAAAAATAGTGAGACAAAAATTTAAAACAATGTAGGAGGTTCCGGAAAACACCAATTGGACGAGGTAAACAAATACCCCCTACAAAACAAACGACCCATCCCGTACTAACAATCATTCAACTAAGAAAATTTGTACAATTTAGGGAAAATTCTTACAATTTCTAAGGATACTCTAGCCATCTGAGGCTTAAACATACATCTATAAATTTAAACTAAGCTTTTCAACAATCATCAAAGACAAACATACGTATTCAATTTAAAGTAAACTTTCAAGAATATAACTGCCAATAAGGCGTAGAAATCATATGTAAAACATACGTATCTAAAAATTTGAATCAGGTAAAGTTCATCCAAGGATGTTTATATACGTACAATAATTAAATCGAGTCATATAAGTAACAATTTTAACAGAAAACACCACCCCCCTAGGGACCAACCAGAACCTCCTACCCTAGTATTAGGTTAATTTACAAAAATATAGAAAAGATAAAAACCAACCGGTCAACACAACCCCCCACAAGGGCACAGAAAAACACACCCCCCCTGACAACAACAACAACGCCGCATCAACGCCGGCACTGCCGGATGGCAGCCTCCCGCCTGCGTCGGGACTTATCCTCCTCCTCAAGAGTACGCCGTGAAACAATTACGTAGGTGCGCAAACTGTTACAATACAAATTTTTACACAACAACTACAAATCGTGGCGACAGTCCTGGAAGTCTTGACAAAACACGGGCGGCACCCGTTTCCCAGATAGTACCCAATGACCAAATCCAAGACCACCAAATTTCCACCACACGCACGTCACCCCAGAAAGCAAGAGATCAGACACACAGAAAGTAATGCGCCTAAAACATAAAAGGTAAGTGAAACACGAAACAAAAAGTGAGATCATACACAGAAGTTATATACGTATACAGTGTTAAAAACGAAAAGAATAAGGTAAGATGCTAAAATAAACAAAAAGATCAGGAAGCTAAAACAAGAAAAGAACAAGTCACAACATACGTATACGGCAATAATGGAGGGGTCGCAAAATTAAAGAAAAGTGAGAAAAATAACCTAAACAGATGTTATAAACGTTCAATATTGGGAATTTGAGAATCACTAAGAAATAAGACTTTTGACGTAGAAATTTAAGAATAGCAAGGAAAATTTAAACCGAAAATTCGGTAACCATAGACGTAATTTATTCTGATAGTATACAAAAATCAATAAAATTTTATATATTCAAAGAAATAATATTTTTACATAAGAAATTTGATATAAATTAATAGGTAGGGACACGAGATGCAACATATACAGCACAACCAGGAGGGGGAGGGGGGACTATTTATCTTGATAGAACGGTTTCAGCCGATTCACATGAATATTTTCGGCCGGAGGATCAGATTTTTCTGATTCAAGAGAGCACGTTTCAGGAGAGCCGACAAAACGGGAGTCGAACCCATGTCCAATACTGATAACGGCTCTAACAACTGGTCGTCCAACTCCGTACGTACAATTTCACCATTTTCAGGGACGCAATTTTCGGAAAAATTTTTCCAAACCGGGCGTTCATAACCTTCCTCCCCAGGGTGAATTTTCCTAACTAACGATTTTCTTACCCAAGAACGAACTTTAGGTACAGTAGTGGCAATTCCCACCGGCTGCTCAGACGCCTCAATCGTTTCTCCTGACGGGCTATCCGGAAAGCCAGAATCCTCTTCCGACTCAACGGGGCCCAGCTCTTCCGGGAGACAACCCGCCGACGAACTGGAATCCTGATCCAATCCTCCTTGGGACAATCTCCCGAGAAGAGCTTCCGGCAAAGGCTCTGACCGAACCCCTGCAGGGAGGAGAGAGGACTGACCTTCCTGCGTATCCTGAACCCAGAAATCCACTTCTTCGGCAAAAGCCACTGGGACCAACGGTAGACGAGTAGACAGATTCAAGGGGAACGACGTCAGGTCGTCCCCCGCAAACAGACACGATTTTAGAGGCTGGGGTGTCTCAGGGGTAGGGGGTTTTACCCCCTCTTTAGACAGGCCCACCTCCTCCTTCAAACATTCTTCAGGATCAGGGGGAGACGAAAAACCCTTGATCAGGGCAGCTTTTCCAGAAACCACTTCTAAAGGCTGCTCTTCCAATTCTACATCATCCTCCCCGCCTACCCCCTCTTTTAGGGGAGGCAAGGGGTCCGCAGAAAAAACCCCACTTTCATCAATTTCATCCTTTTGAGAAAACATTTCAGAATCTTGGACTAAATCTTCTGGCTCGTCACAATGAAAAACAATGTCACTTTCAAGAGTGTTTTCACGTACGTACATATCAAAAGGTAGCTCTACCCGAGGTGGGGGCGCCCCCATACGTACATCCACGGCAAACAACATTTCATGACCCAATGGGTACAAGTTTGCGCGGGCTTGAGACACCACCAGCGGGACCGAGAATTGGGTATCCTGGGCCCAGTAATCCACCGCAGGTTCGACTGAGCCGACAATCTCCGACGCTGGGGGGACATCTACATCAATTTCCATTACTGCCGCCGATTGCGATTTTGGACTCGAAAACCAGTCGGTACAAATCTCTTCAGGAGATAGCAGTGAATGCAAAATTCCTGTCTCCTTTTGATCTTGAAAATAAAGAGATTTTCGAGTAAAGAAAAACATAAGCCATAAAAAAGCGTAAACCATAAACGTGATGGTAGCCGAATGGATAGAAGCCAATTTAACCACGTTCTGTGTCGCAACATTAAACAAATGTACGAACCTGTCCTCTACCGTAGACTTATCTGAAAGCGATTCTATTCCGATCACATGGGCATAGGTTTCGGTTGATATCGCAGGTGTTTGGGCAGGAGGAGTAGGAAAAGCTTCAATCATACCAACATGAAATGGGGACAAAATTTGCATAACCTGCTCCTGGGAAGGTACACTTTGCACCGGGACTTGAGTTCGTACCAGAGCTTGATTTTGTTGAACAGGAGCAGGTTCAGAAATTTGGACAGTTGAAACAGTCGGACTTTGAGTGGGACCCTGAATAAAACCCGAATATGAAACTGGAGGACCCGCCTGGACCGCCGCAACCTGAACAGCCGACTGTTGCGCCACCTGCACCGGTGTCCCCGCGCAAGCCACAACCGCAGGTGCCTGCGCCCGACTGGGAGCAGGAGCCTGTGGGGGCGCCTGCTGGGCCACCGGAGCCTGGTACTGATACTGCACTGGCTGCTGGACTGGGACCATCGCCGGTTGAGAGGCTTGCTGAACCACCTGTGGGGCAGCCTGAGCCTGAGTATATACGTATGTAGGCTGTTCATAATAGGCTGCCTGAACGGGCGGCTGATAATACCCCTGTGCAAGCTGATACTGTTGGGGGTATACGTACGCCCCATCCCCCACGTAGTTGACCCCCCGAGGGGAAGGGCGAACTTTATAATCTAGGGGGGCTAATTCAGGATATTTGTCCCAACATTTTTCTGGGGGGTGCCCCTTCCTCTTACAAAACTTACAAACAGGGCCCAATCTCCTTTTTCGTTCTTCTTCCATCTGATTGAACCGGTCCCGGATCTGCTGTTCCACCCAATCGCGCATTTCCCGCAACTCCATACGGATTCCACCCGCCAAATCCTTGGGTTTTTCCACGGTAGGCTTGGAATTTGGATTGGAATCGTTGTGAACCATGTCGTCCGCCGATACCTGATATAGAGGCATGGAATAGCACAAGCTATCTTCTTCGGAGGGTCTTGTGTCCCGGGAATCCAATTTATCAATTATACGTAAGATTTGATCCATAGTGGGGGCGTGGTCAATAAAAAGCGGAGCCAAGGCACTGATGTAGGTTTTGTCCGTGATTCCAGCAAAAAGTTGCTGAACGCATTGCTGTTCACGTTCCAAGGCATCGTCCGGCCAGATGGAAATGGCTTGGGCCTGTAACTCCGAAATATACCTACGTACCGACTCCCCATGACGCTGGACCCTTCTAGCAAAAGATACGTACCTGTCCCGAATTGACAATTGTGGTCGTGGAAATTGGGACTTCAACAGGTTGACAAATCCTTCAAAAGTGTCAGCAACTTCAGGTCCGCAGCGGGAGGCATAGATCAGGGCCTTTCCCGTTAGCTTGTTGAACAGCAACCTTGCCCACTGTTCAGATGGAATCCTGTGAATTGTTGCTGCAGATTTGAAATTTGGGAGCCATTCCTCCAAGTACATCCTGTCCGGGTCAAATCTGGGAATATCACGTAGAATATCAATATACATTCTGTATAGAGAAGCATCATGCTTTGCCACCGACGCATCTGTAGCCTGCAGTGTAGAAGAAGTTGGATGTTGAACATAAGTTTGCGTCGCAAGAAACGGTTGGGAGGCGACTTTTGGTACCGAAACAGTAATTGGAGGATTGGGGGGCGGAGCAGCCGTCAGACGAGGGACCGGATGTCTTACTGAAGCTTGAACGGATGGTTGGGAAGGAGGATTCGTCATCTGAGCCTGTGACATTCTTGGCTGCAAAACAGGTCGCTGATCTGGACAAACTAATCTGGTCGGCTGATTCTGCGACATTCCAGAATTTTGACCTAAATTGTGGCCTGATGGCCGAGTATGCCCCTGGGGGGGCCCTCCCAGCCCCTGGCCGGCACCCGCAACCGGGATCCAAACCAAGTTTTGGGGCCGCACAGGGGCCGAGGACTCCGGGCCAGGGGTGACCACCGTATGTTGAGCCACAAAATCGCACGTCTGGGTGTGGGCTACCGTTTCCGCGGCCAAATAGTAGGCGTCCGCATCTGGGTCAGGGGGCGGCGGCCCAGGCATGTACGGATTCGGAATTGGTCCTTGTAGATCCTGCCGGGTTGGATCCCACATGCCCGAACGTTCCAATTCATGAACAGTGGGATTCTCGTGGACTTGTCTCTCCAAAACGTCATATTGAAATGTCTTGGGTAATTTCAGCGCATACTGGTCCACTTTTTCACGCGACGGGTCAGGAATACGTCGGACTTGAGGCATGTGGCGTTCCAACCCGGGCTGAGGGCCAGCCATGCACGCCCCCTGATACAAATGATAGCCGTACGTATTCGGCCGCAGGGTCAGGTAGGAGGGGCCTCCCTGCCCAGGCTCGCGGACATAAAATTCAGGAGACACCACAGGCGGGTTTAAGGTGGCTGGATCCGGTACAACAGGATAAATTTCATCAGGAGATTTGGGAGGGTAGGGTCCCGGAATGCCGACTGCATCATGCGAGCACGGCGGCACTGGAATGCAATCCTGTGAATCTGATCGGATCATAATTAGATTTGGATCGATTCGGGGACCAGACGTCACTGGGAGGGGAGTCGGCACTGGAATTTGGGACTGGGGGGAGGCATATTCCGAGGAAATTTCTTGTGGGACTGAGCCGGTCAAAGGCTGGCCAGGATTTACCACCAAATTTTGCCCCCCACTCGTACCAACCTGCACAACTGTATTATCTGAGGGAGAGGCAAAGCCCCCTCCCCTTCGGGAAGAGCCCTCCCCGCAGAAAAATCTGAAATAGGCGTACCAGCAGATAGCGGGCCGATAGATTAAAACGGGACACAGTTTGAGAACCCACGCCACCCACAGCTTGGACGGAGGTTTCAGATGAATTTTCAACAAAATGACCCGTCTGTCGAAGGACATTTTCTGGGGAGAGGGTACCCACACCCGTGGGGGGAGGAGCCCCCCATCTGGCACAGGTGACTGTTCTGCAACAGCAACCAACGGACCCCCCCAACTTTGCTGTAACATAGCACTATAACCTCCCCCACCAATAGACTGAACATTTGATCCGGGTACAGCCCCCACAGGGCGCTGACCCAGTTGTGACGAATAGTGGGAGCCGGGAGACTTCCCCCGGCCCACCCCCGAACTTTGTGAATTTTGTACATTTACAACAGTAGAAATGGGTGTTGGGGCCACTGGGGAGGGACGAGGCAAGCCCCGACCCAACCCAGATAACGAAGGACGCGGCGTCCCCCCACCCCCCAAACTCGTAGTTGGTTGGGGGAGATCCCCCCCAACCCCCAAATTGCTGGGGCCGGCAGACTGAGACATAACAAAATTATCGTCAACTTCCGGGGCCTGAAAAGCAGGCAAATTATCAAAAAGAGAAACTTAATCTAATAATTTTGATCTGGCACGAGTATGAGGAGGCGAAAGAATAGGCATTTACCGCATCTCACGGTCGCCAATTTTGTAAAAAGGAAGTTATTGTCTGTGCTGATATTTCATAACTAATAAACGATACTCGACTAACTAGTTGCAGGTTCACAATCGGTAGTGTATGCCTACCGCTCCTCCTCGTGCCTATCTAATAAAAACCTACTTAAAATTAGCAGAAATTTACACGATACTTTAATCTTAGAATTTACACAAAGTTATCAAAAGACATTTTCACAAAACATACGAGAAAAACAGCACGAACAACTAAATCGCCAAACAAACTGAACTACCAAAATCACAAAATACGTCTCAGCTGCCAACAATGTGGATTAGATCCCAACCCAACCAACTATCGCTAACCGTTAACCCAGACACACACTGACTAACTCCAACTTCTCATCAAGTGACTCCATTTTGGAAAACTACTGAAGTAGCTAAAGTTTGAATTTAGCATCATCATTCATGAAATAATTTACAAAATTAATACTGTTTCTAACGAATATTTCACACACCCCCGCCCCCCCACACCAACCTCCCCCCTCCCCCAGGCGGGACGGACCACAAAAAAAAAAAAAAAAAAACCACCCAACCCTAAATAAACCATCACATACCCCACCAAATAAAACTACTTCCCCCCGCTTCCACATTAAATTCCACACAACACACACTCTACACAATATAAATTACATAATATACACACTTCATCATCATTTTAACACCTCACCACCAACAGTAAGAACAGGAATAGATATACGAATTATACAACAACAACAACCGACAAAAACACCTCCCCCACACACACACAACACACACACCACTCCCTCCACACAAAAAAAACACAAAAAAGAAAAAAAAAAAAAAAGAAAAACATACCCACCCCCCCCCCCCAAGTATATATATTTTTTTGGTTCACGTAAACGAACGCTAGCCAACACTCAACAAACAAAAAAAGTATACACACCCCACCTTGGTCGTACCAAAACATTGCGCCAGCCCCCAACCAAAAACGTTACAGAACAATAATTTTTTCAATGTTTTTGATATTTTTTTTGTGAAAAAATACAAAAAAAACCCCCCCTTCCCCCCTTTAAAACTTTTTTTTGAGAAAGAGCAAGTGTTTACAATGTTGATTTTAATTATTTATTCAGCCAAATTAAAATAAATAGAATCGTTTGCTCATATAGAGATAAGTTGGGAAATTTCGTTTGCTTAATTGTTTCTTGCAAAAATTAAAATTATATTCAAGTTCAACAAGCTGGATCCTAAAAAGAGCATTATCTCGACGTCGACATGATTTTCATAATTTCTGGTTTTGCGAAATTACGTTTTCTTGTTCGAAATTACAGTTTCGTGATGCTTGGGAGCAGAATTTGAAGAGCTAGAAGTCGGGTAAAGTTGGTTCCATGTTTTTGTCATATAACTCCAAGCAAATGAAGTTTATAAAATGAGAGAACCTATCATTGTCCTGTCAAATGTTTCCAGAGTGTCATGTACAGATATATACCAAATTTCAATTAGTAAAAATGTCGAATTCCTTAGTCGCTCATTTGACATAGATATCGCAGTATAAGCGAAACTCTGCAGCTTAAACAATACTCAATGCGCATATATTTTGCTCAACTTTGCATTATCTAAGCTATCTTCAATACGTTTAGAATTGGATTCAGTACCAGCTTCTGCTCTAACTGGGAGGCTTATCTGAATAATTAATTAACAATAAATGGTGTGTGAACCAAATTTTGCCGTCCAGCTGGTTGCATTCATTTCATTAACATATGCAGTAGTACTTTTGTTGTACAGGTCTTCCGGTCCCTGTCTTCTCGAAGTCGTCTAACTTGGCATGGCACAAATCAAGCTGGGTGCAAATAATCCACATTGTGTTATCTGTACAATAGCCTAAATCAGCTGTAGTTGAGTATAAATAAGCAAGCTTCTTTCAACGCTGAATATCTTGAATGTTACAAGCAGACTGCGATCATATTTTGAAAACTAATTTGCATAGTGCTGATCTGTTAATATTTCAAGATTTTGCTTCAACTCAAGGGGGCCTGGTGAAAATGATTTCTTCATTAAGCATGACTGCTAACAGCCACCGTTTTGATTTATTTTTTGTAAACATCAGTCTAATATATCTGACTTAATAAATAAAAATAAAGTTAGGCAAATTTTGTTTGCTCAATTATCACAAATTGCTATGTCCCCTTCTAACAAAAACTTAAACAGTTGCTGAGGGCAATGATGAGCATAGCATACAAATAGCGCTGTCGAAATATAGTGTTGTTTCAGTAGGCGATCTTAGTTTCAGTTTTAGTTTCAGTTTCAGTCGGTGGTCCGAAATAATTTCCGTTTCAGTTTCAGTTTCAGTCGGCGGACCAAAATAGTTTCAGTTTCAGTTTTAGTATCAGTCGGAGTTTCAGTTTCAGGTGACATTAAAATTAACGGTTTCCAGCCTTCTGAGTTGACATAAAGTACAATTTTATGTTTATTCAGCCTCCACTGCAGGAGTACTAACAGAATCGAAGCTCAAAACCTTCAAAATTTCAAGCTTTAAGGAAAGACTGAAACTAGTTTCAGTCAGAGTTTCAGGATTTACCCAAATTAGTTTCAGTTTCAGTTTCAGTCGGCAGCCTAAAAAGGTTTCAGTTTCAGTTTCAGTTTCAGTTTTAGTGACTAAAACTGAAACCTGTACAAACTGAAACCTGGTTTCAGTTTCAGTTTCAGTGCCTGAAACATCACTAGTAGTTAATTTCGCGCCAGAAACGATAACAGCTATCTCGCCTTTAGGCGAGATAAAAAATTGACTTTAATTTTTGGAATTTGTTTTACAACATTAGGTTTCATTCGTTTTATATTGCGTATAATGTTCTAATTGCTTGACGACAAAACCTTTTGGATCTTATAACAAATTAATAACATATTAATCCGCATATGTTTTAAACACATGACTCATGACTTGGTTAAACTTCACATTCACATTTAATTGAAAACATCGTTGCTTGCTCCTTTTCTCTTGTTTTGAATGAATAACACCTTTAGTAGCAATCTATTGTTAGTCTAGCAGTTAATTCTCAAGCAAGCACTTCAAAAAGTAAACCAGAAAACCATCATTGTAAAAACGATACAAAGTTTGATTTGTGCAATGAACGATTCTTATGATATCATTGTAGAACTTAGCTACAGTTTGAAGTTGGGCTTGTCACTCATTAACTGAAGTATATACTATGCTTATGCATATTTACAATAGTGGTACCAATAAGCGAAATTCATATTAATGGAATAGACACTTTTTGAAATATGTGAATTCTTTTGTATTCACAAAATAAGGATTAAACTGACGGATTAAGTGGATTAACTTAAACGGCTTAAACTTAAACGGATTAAAGGCGTATTCATAAAATACGGATTAAACTACTTAATTGACTTAATTTAATCCATTTAAGTTACTCCGTTTAAGGTGCTGGTATCGCTTTGTGTAAATTCGACCCTATAAGCTTCAATTCTTCATGTAAGTGGATAAAACTTTCCAAATACATTATTTTTGTGCTCTTTAACATTCTGGGACCAGTCCCGGATTTTTAGGTGCAAAGATAAGAAAGTTTTGGTTTTCGCCCTATTTTCTCAGTACATACATAGTCGCTATACCGGATTGGTTGTTATGGCTGGAAAGAGGGCACCAAAATGAACATTTTTGCTTTTACAACTTTTGAGCTACCTCTAGTGGTTAAGGCAGTGTAAGCCAAAAACGACTTTTGGGGTCAAAAAATTGCCATTTTTGAAGAAATCAGTTTTTTCAAAATACTGCCAAATCTTACAGACATTTTTGGCTTATTTATACTCAATTGATTCACCGTCCAATTGAGCATTTTATCAATACCTATTAGCTGGAGTTCGTTGCTTCAAGCTAGGGAATTCGCTAAAAATCCATTTTGGCAAAATTGCAATTATTTTCTTTTGAACATTGATTTCTCAAAAACTACCCAATGGATTTGCCTAATTTTTGGCTGAATGAAAACTCGCCATATTGCGGAGGGACATTTTTCTTGGTTTGAACTAAAACAGCTCCAGTTGTGAGAAAACTGAATAGAAAGTTGCTAAATTTTGTGGCATCGCGCATTTTCCGGATTTTCTGGAGTATTGAGACTTGTTGAGCCATATCCAAAAAATGTCCCTCGGCCCACATGTCCTTCATATCATCGCACAAGAAGAAATTTTGGCCGATTCCACAGTTTTGAGAAATCGATGTTCAAAATGTTTTTGTCTGTATTCAGTCTTGTCAGCTGTCAGCATGTCGGCAATATTTTGCTATTTTTTGTCAATTTTGCTAGTTTCTTAAGCTCATGTTAATGTACAGGTTATAAGCTTTAAAACGATGTATAAAGTTCTGTCCAACTCCCAAAATTGCGAAAGTTATAGCGTTTTGAAAAGTTACGACAAAAGCACTGCACAAAAGGATACCAGCACCTTAAGTCGTGTCAAAGTTTAATCCGTTTAAGTAGTTTAATCCGTGATTTCATGAATACGTCTTTTAAATCCATTTAATCCATTTAAGTTAATCTGTTTAAGTTAATCCGTTTAATCATTTTATGAAAAGGCCCTATGGCTGTGTTTCCATCAAGTACAAATAATCAATCTTATAAATTTTTCAAATACATATTTTCTAGAATTTACTTTGATGATGTTCCAATACAAATCTTAGGATAGTTAAATTTGTGCACTTGCGGACTTTCCCTCCTTTCCTATCAGACGCTTGGCCTTCCCCTCAACCGTTTTCTGCAGCCAACTTTTTGACCACTGCGTACCAAGCAGGCACTGAGGTTTCAGCCACCTTAGGCACTATTGGAATGTTGGGGGCAGCACTGGTCGATGGACCACATGTATTGCCCTGGGTGTGCCTGCGACTGCAGCCTTGCGTGTCAATAACCGTTCACCAGCTTGGCTTGGGAGGTCTTGTTTTCTATCCTTGACCTTCGTCTCTCCGTCTCTTGTCCGCTGGCGGTCTACGGAGAGACAGCACGAACGAGACCTCTGATGGGTGCCTAAAATGCTAAGTCATCGGGTGCCTAAAATGCTAAGTCATCATAAAAAGTCGTTTATTTCATACCCATGCGCTCAAAATTCCTCCCATAGCTGCGACTGTCTTGTAAAAATCATATTTGACTGTTTCCACATAGTACTCTGTTGTTAATGATTGATACTGAATATGAAGTATTGCCCATTCCGTCATATTATGTGGGGTGTTCAGACCGAAAACTTTTTCGGGTTTTACCCTAAACCGAAAAGTGTAAGCCATAAATTGAATTTACAATATTGTTGCTACTTCCATTTTGCTTATTGTCGAGCATGAACAGTGTAAAATCAAAGTTGGGTAACATAAGCAAACCTGCCAGCAAGTTGCGATAGAACGATTAGATAATAAATAGTAGTGAAATCATTAATGTGTCTTCCTATAATCAAAGCGAAAGCAATGGGATGACCTTATATATTTGATCGTGATGTATCAATCACATTCTAAACAATTTGAATAATTTTAAATCTAAATTCTAAATAGTTTGATTTCGATATTTATTTAAATTAAAAATTGAGAATTCCCGTACGCCGATGCAGACCATGATATCCTGTTTTCTATCTCTTCGCAATCAGGCGGGCATGCTTGGTGACAGATACTACCGATTTGATGAATAATTGATTCTTCCATTGCAGAATATGCTGCACCATAGCACAATATCCCATCCATCATTCCACAAACCTTTGTTTTTTGTATGTCGGCTTGGGTTATATTGACGAACGCGGGAAACGTGCACTTATCACAATCTAAGGTTTCTTGCCTCGACGCTTTTACCATCGCCTGTGCAGCACACATAAACTTGCATCCGTCATATCCAAACTTGCGATTGACAGCACATGGTTTCCTTATTGTATTAGCTCTTTTATGAACCAGGTTTTTAATAGTCCACTTGTTGAAACTTCCAAATAGTAAATGATTAAGTCTGGCTATTCTTCCGTCAGCATTTAGCAAAGCTGCCATAAACCCTTTATTTGCAGGCATAAGCAAGTGGAAATGTCCATCTGCCTGTTGAGTCAGCAGTAATCTTAATCCTAGAATGAAATACTTTGCATATAGAAGGATGCGCCAATTTCTGACTGCAAGTCTTGGATGTATAGTGCTTTATGATAGTATTTAGCAAAGAACTTATGATGAATTTTTAAATCAGAACTGTCATGCATTTTCCATTTTCGTTGACACTTCTGCTATCCATACATTTTTATTTGAAAACAAATGACAAGTTTGATTTAGGTGCACATAATTTTAAATAAAAATGGGTAAATGTACAGGTTTTAATACTGAGAATAGGCAAAACGTTTATCACAATTTTCAGACATCATTATGGGTAGATATTATTTTCACGTGATGGCTGCGGTAGTTTTGTCCATATAAAATGGAGTGACCACAGCAATTCAGAATTCTTGTTTTTGTTGATTGGTAGCTGGGAAGTGTTTGATGCAATGAAAGTTTGGTCAGTCTTTTTTGTTCTTCCATAAAGGCCTGTTGTTCTTTCAGATTCTGTGATGGATGACAGTTCTGCTAGCTCTTCGTTCCGTCGTAATACTTAATATTGTTGCGCGTTTGTATAGTAAATACAATGGTTTTTGCAATAAAATCAAGCATAAGTAAATTTGATTATGCTACCTGCAGAATCTACTGCGGCAGTTTGTAGACTTCCTTTGACGACAACACAATAACCGGAAGGGCCAGTGTACCAGTTGGAATTGTTGCAACAACTCTTGTTATTTATAATATTTGATCCGTCTTTACTACAAGACTTCACAAGCTCTTCACATGTGTATCGGGAATTCCACAGAAAATCAAGTATTGTTTTATTTGTTGCCTGTAAATATTTGTCCAGCTTTTGCGCAATGTTAACTATGTTGAATACTCGTTTCTCTGCTTCTTGTCTCACGTTCATGTATGGAAAGATATAAGGAGTTCCAAAAAGAAAAGCAAGACCATCAGATAAGCTTTGAAAATCCTCTTCAGAAACCACGGGAACGTGTTTCGATGTCAACCTGATCTTCTTAGTGATGAATCTATAATATTGAATTTGGAATCTGAATTGAAATGCAAGATGTATATTCTTGTTTAGTTTAGTCTTTGGCTACTATTCTATTTCTGTTCTGCTTTTTTGATAAACGTTTTTATAATTAACAATGTGTGCTCTAACTCATTAACGTCATGTCAATTTGTGTTAAATCGGACAAGGTTGTTTTCAATGATTCAAGACTCTAGTCTCTACTGAGCAGAAGCAGAAGGTGAATTGCTGCATGAAGCTTTAACGCGACTAGGAACTTCATTTCAATCTTTACCTCATGCCTAAACTTAACTGGCCCATTTTCATATCGTCGTTGTGAACGAAAACATGCATCTACCACGGGGTTTTATTTTTGAAACCACTTCGCTTACTTTTACTAAATTTTACACATTTTATTGTCCAAACAAATTTTGCATTTTAGCTTTTTGTTATTTGTCCAAACAGTTTGTTATATTAACGAGTTTTTATCTCGCCAAGAGGCGAGATACTTATAACCGAACTTGTGGTTTTTGTGCTAACTTTTTGAACTGTTTTTACGCTTTGCTCAAAACGTGCTCTATGCTCATCATAGGGCTCAGTAGGTGGTTGTTTTTGCGTCTGGGAGGACAAGTCAGCATATATTTTCACTCAAACATTTTTAACTGCAACATTTTGCTAACATTTGCAACTATTCGTTGCTGTTGACAACAAATACAATTATTTAACAAAATTTCAATCATAAATAATACAAGATTCCTTCTGAAAATTTATTCATCTAGTGCCTCCCTTGGTTGAATAAAGCATTGTGAAATCATCAGAGTTTGTATATTATGCAAAAAAAAATTTAAAAAGGTGGTTTCAGTTAGTGTTGATAGGTAATTAAAAGCAGTTCAGTCAAAAATCACTAATGATTTGTCCAGCCCGCTTACTATGTTACCGTCTTGCTATAAGGTACAGATGACGGACCGGTTTTATTCGGCCCGGTCTGGTCCGACCCAGCCCGTCAGCAAACATTTCGGCCTACCATTTACAAAAATAGAATGAGACCAGATCCGCCGAAAAATTCTGCCCTGTCAGAAAGTTGGCAGTAGAAACAGACTACTATAGAAGAGATTTCTTTGTTTTGTGAGGTTCAATTTTTTCATTTTTCAATTCAGTTGTTCAATTTTTCGGGTTGTGAAGTTTTGTGAGGTTCAATCATTGTTGACGTTGTTGCTACTCAGCCATGAGCATGAGCCGTGGTTGGTGGAGCATGTGCATGGGCACTAACATGGCATTTGGCTGAAGTTGGAAGTGACACAGCAGTGCGGAACCAACATTTTCAGTATTTTGTTGATTTCCGGGTACGAGTTAATTAACTCTTACCTTTGATGATCTTACCAGATATATATTAATAATACAAGTTGAAGTCGATAGTATGTTCTTCGGTAGGTAGACAGTTGGTGGTTAGTTTAGAGCGGTAGGCTGGAAAGTTTGATACATGACGTAGCCGGCACACCTGGTCGGCCTGTCGCTTGCACGCTTGGATTGCCCACTGCAAACCTGGGACAGCCAGCCGGTCTGGATAGGGCCGGTCAACAATACTACGGGCAACATTTGTAATCACTCATTTACTACATCTGTATGGAGTACTATTGTAAATAGAAGGTTAGAGAAACATTTCATGTATGCATAACACACCTGCGCTTTTGCAAATTTTCTCTTCATTCTAACTTCAAGGAATTTCATAACACGGATTACGGTCCATGACCAGATCATGGCCAATTTAGGGGCCTACTTAGGGAAATTAGTGCTATCAAGAGTGTACTAAAAAGCATGAGGTTTGCAAGAACATGTTTGTTTTCATTACTTTTAGAAATATTTAGATTAGGAGAAACTGGAGGATAAAGTTAAATGTTACATCTCATCTTGCAAAGCTACTGAAAAAGCTAAAACGGATAAAACGGCATGTTGTAATCAGACATTGACGCGCGTCGACGCACGTACTTGCGTTCACCACTATAAAGGCCTTAACCAAGTTCTAGGTCTCTCTCCCATACCGACACATTTCCAAAGAAAGGGAAGAAGGATTAGGAAAAGAGGAAAATAGTGCAACTGCTAGTAGTTTGTTGCCTGTGAAACATTTCATTTGCTTTAGATTAAGTATTCAGTTTGCATATATCATTCGTTGCTTACTTACAGTGTGATTTAATGGAAGTCCTGGAACGAATAGATACAGTATCCATAGGATGTAGCTTCTTAGATTCGATGCTATCCAGCTTACTATCAGGAAAACGGACCTTTGAAAAACGCACGAAAAAGGAAAATTTTGGATAAGTGGTATTCCAGATGGTAGAGGTTTTGGTACTACACTAGCATTTTCATAAGGCATATGATTCTCAAAATGACAGATTTGCAAACTTTAACTACTAGACCTGTCAACCCAGCTTGCCCACATCAACCAACCAACTGCTGATCCTTTGGTATATATACACTCAATAGCATATTTATTTTCGTTTGTTTTAACACATTACCATTGTCAAACTGGGGCGGGGCCTATCCTTGTCCCAAGAAAAGTTTAATACCTTTTAAGAATAAATTACCCAAATTTTCGGGAAATTAACGCTAATTTAAATAAAATTTGTAACTTTTTCATAATTTGCAACAAAATCTTCAATTTTAAGATAATTTCAGGCTTAAATAGCAAAGCAATGGCAAAGCCGGACATGTTTTTGAAAAATTTAGGGTAAAAACTATTTTCTCGGAGCATTTTTGCTTGCCCGTTGGCCATATGTTTCTTACCCCTTTTGCCGGACAGAGGTAAGGTACGTTTTCTTTACTTGGGGCGGGGGGGGGGGAGCGCTTGGATTAACATGGCTTAACCCACAGCGTTAACCTATGCTCACAGTCTGTGTTTTATGCTATTGTGGAATATATCCTTGATTTCACTTAAATTATCCGAAAGTGAGTGCCAACTTCATGAAAATCCAAACTAAATTCACTCTAAATTAGACCTGCTTCTGCAACTCTTTATTTAATTCTATTCTTTATTGAGATATCTAAAACTCTACACAACCGTAGTTAATATCGATATAGACTAAATTGCCACTCCACTAAATTGCTACTTTAGTGCTTATTTGTATTCGTATTCTGGCTTTCGGTGTCTGTTAGAATGGGCCTGCACGGGACGAATTTTTGCGGCCCTGCCCTTGGAAAACTTTTCTCGGCCTGCCCGGCCTGGCCCATGGAAGCTTTCGGCCCGCCCGGCTCGGCCCGTCAAATTTTTCATTTATTCAGAAAATGCCGAATTGCAAAATGTTTCCAAATTTATACCGAATTTCAGTGTTGTGTTTGTGTTTAAACACAAAATTGAACCAATGAATTGAGAGGTTTACTTTTAACTTTGCGTGCCACCATTTGCAATTAACAGTTTATGTGTTTTCCGATTTTTTTACCACAGAATGGATAGGGCAACAACATCAAAAAAGATGTCTTTTTGAGTACATTTGGCGAATCAAAAAATTAGCAGAAAAAATAAGAATAAGCTTAAGGAGACAATCCCAATGGTAAAACTTGAAGAATGTCCAGTATTTATCTAACTGTTTCATTTTCCATTTAAGTTGAATAGAACATAGGTACAGTAACATTTATGAACTGAAGATGCAGAAATAAAATCTTAAAAAGCAGTGTTAATGTGTACGAAACACGTTCAAGAAGCACAAAAATCGTTGAAGCTAGTAATTTAAGTTATTGTTCTGTCGTAAAATCTCGCAAAATTTCTCGTGGCCTGGCTCGGTCCGTGAACTTTGATCATCGGCCCTCTCGGCCCTGCCCGCATGGGCCGTAATGCAGGTCTCTAGTGTGTATAGAACGGCAAACTACGATTACCTAAGTTTTACCAAATAAGTCAGCACACTATGTGAATTAAGTGCAGAAAGCAATCAGTATATAAGTGCAAGCTAAGATTTCTTGGAGCGGATAAATTCTTGCAGTTATTCCTAGCAAATGATAATGTCAAGAGAGTGTTCTGCAAAGTTTTGTGTGCTTGTGTTTCTAGTGTCAATATAAAATTAGACGAGACGTCTGTTTAAAAATCTTGGCTTAGTTAAGGGTGATTATACAACTAACCTTGCATGGGGGCAGATTATTATGTCAGGAAGCTGCAGTGCATCGTGTCTGTAGGTATGAATATTCAACCTTGTGGCTTGGGTCATATAAATGCTGATGACATCCTTCGAAGAATATATGCCAATTGCAATGCTGACAGAAAGAAGACACAACCAGACGATTGAATTGAGTCCGTTAAACTTGCAGACTTCATTTAAGCCATGTATACTTGTTCGAGTGCCCAGTTCTTCCGCAAACCTAAGCCATCGCATATCGAACCGGACCAGATCGCACTGGCCAATATCTACAACTCCAAAATTAGTGGATTGTAAACCATGCTAGTGTCTATGTCTGCGCTACTTTAGTTTAGTGTTAACAGAAGGAACACAAAGCTAATAGGACAATCCAATTTATAGATAATGCATTCTCCGTTGCTATTTAGGACAGAAGCATACACTCTTAGCTGGAACAGAGTTTTCGCAGGAGGCGTTATAACATGGAACAATTTATTGTCGTGCATGTGTAAATTTTGGAGCACGTGCATGCATATACAGCAAAACTGCTATGCCCAACAAAACAGCATTTGAACGATTTGGTCAAGCTGATTAGGACCGTTATTCACTTCAAACAAGCTCGCTCTAACGTTCACATACTACGTTCTAGTGTAACCAGATAGAATGTTCAGGACATCGCGAGCTTCAATTTGATATAAAATATGGCTACATTTGAAAAAGTTGAAAATTTGCCAATATTTGCACATAGGTGTCCGCCATGTTGTTGTAATATGTAGCTATTACGGAAAACACAAGCTGTTAGAATGGAGCTTTATATGCACGTTGGCAATTTGCCGGCCAATTAGCACACCAAATGTTACTGAGACATCTTAAGTTTTGACTGCCTAATAAAGCATCAAACGAGAAATATTCGAAAAAAGATGATTTTTGAGGAAAAATGAAATTTCTGCTACCATTACTGTGAACCACTAAAAAGCTCCGATAGGGATTGACTATATGCCAAACAAAGTTGTTGTAATATACTGTGCTAATATCTAAACGTGACGTTTCTAAACCAAAGGATTAGTTTAGGACAGGACAAAATGTTCACTGAACTACACATTTGTAGAGATATTTTAAGCAAAAACTTACCCGGACTTTGAAAATTCGTATAAACCTCGTATAGATATTTAGCACTTTATCTAGTCCAAATTAAGTTTACACGAAGTTTTAGCAGATTTGCTCATACACAGCGCTCAAACTGTTGGTAGCAGAAAAATTGCAACAAACGCACTTGTCTTGTTTTGTGGCCCCACGTTGACTACAAAGCATGATAAAATGAGAAAAATCGGAGACGGTCGAAAAATAGCTACCTCCCCCCTTAAGCTGGTGATTCCTTTTGGGCACATATTGTTGGTTGGCTGCTCAAATCAGGGTGATTGTAGAAATAATCAAGACAATTATAAAGATGCTATGTTTTTATATATATATATATATATATATATATATATATATATATAATATTTCTTCATAAATTTCTTCATAAAGTTATGACAAAGAAAAAGAGACCCTAAGAACTTGATAGTGGAATAGAATGATGTAGCCGATGCCTCACGAAAAGTTTGCAAAGAATTTGGGAAATTAAATTACTTCGAACAGGCAATAAAGTAATTTGCAAAACTTAAGATGCTGCATTGTCATATAAAATGTTCTTCTTAACTCAAAGGAATAGATTGAAACAAAGGATTAATGTTTCATGTCTTCAACAAGAATCACCAGCAGGGATGAATAGGTCCCTCTTTCCAGCCATAACAACCAATCCGATGTATCGACTACGTACTAAGAGAATAATGGCAAAACCCAAAACCTTCTTATCTCTGCACATAAAAATGCGGGACTATTCCCAGAATGTCAAAGAGCACTAAACATAACATGCATGGAAAGTTTCATCCACTTTCATAAGGAATTGGAGTCTGTAAGGTATAAGTTACACAAAGCGATACTAGCACCATAAAGGGAAGGTTCATTTCAGGCCGTCTCCGATTTAGCTCATTTACATATTTTGTTGTTTGAACGGGATATTTTAACAAGTTTTTGAAATTAAAGTCGGATCTCTTTTGCTTGGTGAGTAACTTGACATCAAAGTTGGGGTGTGCATGTGTTAAACAAAGGAAAAGGAAAAAGTTGCGATTTTTTTCTGCGCCATGAAACCTCAATGAACGGTCATGAACTGTATAATTTTGGATTTAAATTACAGCTATGTTCATGAACTGCAGTTTGTTGGAATTAGAATTTTGACTTAAACTTCTGGAATTTTTTAAAAAAATTTATTTGAAGTAAACAGAGGAAAATTGTCAAAATCCAAAGTTTTTGTGGATGAAAAGTAATGTCGTCGAAAATAATGATTGCCCAGTAAGGACTAAGGACCTGCTGAGTCTGTAGATGAAATAGATGAAATAGATAGATGAAATAGATGAAAGGAGTAAGAATGGAATATATTTGGAGCAGGTACGGAGCACTTAAAGAGCATGTTTAGAGTAGAGTCAGAGTTTACTCAGTTTACTCGAGACCCTCTGACCCCGAACGTCACAAACCAGCGATTTTCAATTTTTTCTAAAATATGGCATATCAATCGAAAGCTCTCAGTGCAGGTATGATTTCTTCTCATAGAACCATGGCTCGGAAATGCTTCTATTTTAAGTTAAAGCTGTTAGTTGCTTTAAGACATCAGTGGTGCCAGTGGTCCTGTTCCCCCCCCCAAAACCTGTTTAACAAAGCTTCTTGTTAAGGTCAGATGGTTTGAAATGGCACGAAAATGCTTGTTTTAATGGTGTTTTTGAAACAAAACTGACTAAATCAGGCGAAACAGTTGACGTTAAGGTGCTAAAACGTGCTTGAGTTTGCTGCAGGACTACCATCTTTGCTGATTTCAAATTGTATTCAATGAATGACTCGTAACTTACGAAGAATGAAACGAAACAACTAAAAATTTAAACTAGACATGTATGACATATGTGGCTAGATTATGTGTGAAAATGAGCTAAATCCGTTGTATAAAAATACTTTATGATGGATCCGCCAATAAGTGGGTGTTCCCTTAATCTCGAGAATACGGTACTTGCTTTTGTGTGGTTATGTTATGTGGTTATTTTCCTGCTTGGTCACGAACTTTTTGAACCCTCCAAACGAATGTTTTCAGCTGTGGAGTAAGGGACATTGCCCACTGCTTGCATCATACCGTTCACGGTTACAGCTGGATGGCCGTGATCCTCTCTGCAGAAGGTGCGGAGAAGAGGAAGAAACAATTGACCACCTACTGATAGAATGCCCAGCTCTGACGGTCCAACGAACCTCAATCCTTGGTTTAACTACGGGGTTCGAAGCTCTGTCGGAAGTACCCGACAGGGTGGTCCTCAGGGAGATTGGCTTTTTTAGATGCCAACGACGACCGTCATTGCCCGAAGAAAACAACGACGACGACAACAACAACAACTGTGCAGATGCTAGCCAGTTGCCAGAAATATCCTCCCAGAAGGGAAACGCCAAGTTTCCAAAAACAGAATTACGCGGACGACGTTAGCAGACTAAAGAACTAATTTTTGAAGTTTCATCAAGTTTCGTATTCGTTTGGACAGTGAGCTGGCAACATGTGCCCTAAAGGAATCACAACCTTAAGAAAGTCATCAAGAGCACTAAATAGACTGAAAAACGAGAATTGCCAGAAGTACTAGTCTAACACAGGACGGAGTTACGTGCAACTGAAGACAATATAGATAAATCTTAAAGCCATATCAATCATATCAATCTGTATTGGCCATCGGCATATCAATCAAGAACTCAAAGCAGCTCTACTACTGAAAGCTCAACCCAATTACTTTAATAGGGTTAATGAAGCTGACAACCTAAAGTTAAACTAATAGAATACACCTGGCTGCGTATTTTATTATTCGCCACTGTATTACTCATGTGCTCCAAAAGGAAAGCTTCTACAAACTAAATTCAACAGCCATGTATGAGACATGACTGCTGCATAAAATGGAAGAGAAACTGTTGATAATATTACGAAACTGTTTTCAAGGAGATACATGCGTCTCCAACGTCTGGGAACATAGAGTTTTCAGAAGCGTACCAGCCCCTTAAACAAGTATTTTATCGGCAGTCTATGAGAGGGGCGCCAATACATGGTGTAATTCAGACGACGTTCGCAGACTAAATAACTGATTTTCAAAAGTTTCATCAAGCTTCATATTAGTTTGGGCACTGAGCTGGCAATATGTGTCCAAAAGGAATCACAACCTCAATAAAGTCATCAAGAGCACTAAATAGACTGAAAAACAAGAATTGGCAGAAGTACTAGTCTAACACAGGACGGAGTTACGTGAATTTGAAGACAGTATAGATATCTCTTAAAGCCATATCAATCTGTATTTGCAATCGGGATATCAGTCAAGAACTCAAAGCAGTCTGAAACTGATGTTAAGTTGTGGCTCAACCCAATTACTTTAATTGGGTTTAATGAAGTTGATAACTTAAAGTGAACTAATAGAATACACCTGGCTGCGTATTTTATTATTCGCCACTGTATTTCACATGCAGACAGAACGCACGTGCTCCAGCAAACTGAATTCGGCCGCCATGTATGAGACATGCTGCATAAAATGAAAGAAAAACTTACAATAATATTACGAAACTATTCTCAAGGAGATGCATATTGCATGCATGAAAAAGTGTTCCAATCAGTTAAACGACTACTTTACCAACCTGCTATGAGAAGGGACGCCAATGAATGGTGCGATTCCATCATTGTTTACTAGAAAGAGTGGGCCTTTCTATTGGGTTGCGGTGGCTATTAAGGGTCCTTTTCCACCAAAAAAGCAATTAATAAAAACGTAATAGGGATAATTTTCTGGCACTCCTCTAGAACTGCTAACAGTTTTGTTTAGGGTGATACCCTTTCGGTGTGTAGTAGTTTTCCATTACTACACTGTTGTTCCCGAGCTGCACCCCGGGATCACTGGGTAGGTCATCCTCTTCCAAATACGTTATGATGCTAAAGAAATTCGTTGTCTTTCCTCTGGAACTGCTGTAATCACTCAAAAGGACTCGCTGCACTTGCCAAACGGAATTCTTGTGAGAGCGTATATATTTGCATTGTTTATGGATTTTTGCTTATTATACGTTTTTGATTATTATATCTAAAGAAAATGGTGAGGATAATAGTCGTTTTAGCTGAGAGGTTACTCTATCTCTAATTATGGGCCCAATCGCTCGGCATATTGCTGGCAGAGCCATTGCTTCTCCCCGTCAGTCATACCTAGCATGACTCTCGCTATGTGGCCTGCATGCTAGCTACACTTTCTTCAGAGTATCAATTGTCAAATTTCGTTCAACTCAGCCTTTTCTATCAAGCAAGTTTGGGGTCGGGCAAACTTGATAACTCTATAAGTACTTCGAACACTACACACGATCCCAAGCGAAATAATAAATTCTGTTCTTAGACCACTTAATAGTAAACTGGTCACTCATTAAGCTTTGAAATCGGTTTAATATTTTTGTACTTAGTCAGGGCTTTCGTATTACTACAACACTGGCCTACCCTAAACCGCAGATCAATTCCCGAATAATAGACAACCAGATGGAAACTTCATTTACGTTTAAAATTGGTTAATTACTGCGCACAAGGTTGGAGTAACAAACGATCAGTTCCAAAGTTACTTGCCCATAAAACAACCTGCATTCGAAATTACGAGTTTGTCACAGGACTCCTGACTTCTGACCCAAGAGTAGAAGGCCGGATCCAATACATCGAAATGACGAAACGTGAAATACAGACCTCGAAGCAAATACAGAGCACTGAACAGAAAGTGAGGACTGACCAACCAACGGAACTAAAGTTCTGACTCAATACGAATCAGAGGCACCTTCGCCGCACAGCAAACGAATTCCAAGATCGGCATTGCAGCCACAGTAAGAAAATACAGAGCATGGCTCTGAAACCGACTTTTCGCAGACAAAGACAATCCCAAACTGAAGTCTTTAGGTCAGTCACCCAATCTCCCCACAGGCCTGTCCACGTGCAAATTTCTGTGAATTTCGGTACATCTTTCTTTCAAGACTGCTAGACTGCTAGATTCTCAGCCGCCTACTGAGGAAAGAGAAGGTATTGACGACTGGGATTCACTATAATCAAGAGTACATAATAACTAAGAGTGTGACAAGCGTCAGGCGCCAGGCGACAGGCTTGGGACATCATCTGCACGATAACGGCTGACCCCCCCCCACAAATTAGGCCCATCACTTCAAAGAATTTTGCACGCTATGTTTGTGTTCTAAAGCTCGAAAACACAACTACTCAGTTGGTTTAATGTGCGTCTGTTGCGAGCTTCAGCACACAAACATTGCGTGCAAAATTATTTGAAGTGATGGGTCTAATTTGTGGGAGGGTGGGGGTCAGCCGTTATCGTGCAGATGATGTCCCAAACCTAATAACTAAGAGCTTGACGCTTGTCACACTCTTAGTTATTATGTACTCTTGCTATAATCAAGCGTCGTTACAAAACACAAAATATTTCAACTGGGCTGGATTACTATTCCATGTACGTCTACTATGACATTGTAGCTCCTCAAATCGTCGGAAATACAACTGCGCCCATTCTGATAGTGGATCACGTTGAAGGCGAACACGAAGACATTATAAATAAGATTTGCACTTTAGAAGACAACAATTATGAGAACTCCATATTATCCCGAAAGTATGAACACCTGGGAGCATAGTTTGCTCCAAACAGGTGGGGCATTTTATAAAGGTGTGCCATATCATCGTGGTGGCGTATTCTGTAAAGTACTTGGAGGCATCTTCAGAGCTATATGGCCGACAGTACGAAAAATTGGTGCTGAAGTGAACTGAATTGTGTTGAGGAAATCATATTACAAAATTCGTTTTGAGCTTATTTAGTCATCTGTTCTGTTTGTAAACGAGCTCATCCAACGACAGCAAACAATGAAGGTTCTCACTTTGATCAACTGTCCAAACGCTGTAAATCAGAAAAATGAATCAAATGGAGAAAATTTTCCCTTTTATACTTTTTATTCCAAAATAGCTCAAATCTGATTGGTTAAGAAACAGAGCTGCGATTTGATTGGCTAAAAAGGTCACGTGACTATACACTTCGAAACATGAAAACCTTTAAGCCATCCAAACCTAGATATGTCACCAATTTACATCACTGTTCATGTAACAGCCCGACGCCAGACTCAGCATCGTAAAGCAAGTCTTCACTGCGACTGTTCAACTTACCAGTATAACAGCTATAGATCTTCGGCAATCAACATCATCCAAATGAAATAATAATACAAATATAGAATTATGGAAATGTATCTCTTTTAAATAGTTGGTTCGCACCTACGCTTTACAAAAATCTAGGACGCCATCAATCAGGTTCACCTGGATTTATCCAAATTTTACTCCATTTTCTAAGAAACTAACTGGTTTCTGGTTGCGCCACCAGATTTTAGAAGTTTTCAGAAGCTCCTCAAAGTATTCGGCTGCGCCACCAAAATTGTACAAGAAAACCGTAGGTGCTATCTCAACAACCACACACTCGTTTTTGATGATTTTTGGACACAAAGGGTATTGCGCGCTGGAAATTTCAATGGTAATGCCAGATTTCATCAAAACTTGCTACAGGTAAAGATACAAACCATGGTAAATTAGCTACATTTTAATTCCCTCAGGGCATTTTCAAAATTTCAAAATAGTCAGTTCTCAGGATTACAACAGGAAACAAGTTTTAAACAAGTTCTTAACACTTTCAAAACTGAAGGAATTAAAATGTAGCTAATTTACCATGGTTTGTATCTTTATCTGTAGCAAGTTTTGATGAAATCTGGCATTGCCATTGAAATTTCCAGGGCGCAATACCCTTTGTGTCCAAAAATCATTAAAAACGAGTGTGTGGTTGTTGAGATAGCACCTACGGTTTTCTTGTACAATTTTGGTTGCGCAGCCGAATACTTTGAGGAGCTTCTGAAAACTTCTAAAATCTGGTGGCGCAACCAAAAACCAGTTAGTTTCTTAGAAAATGGAGTAAAATTTGGATAAATCCAGGTGAACCTGATTGATGGCGTCCTAGATTTTTGTAAAGCGTAGGTGCGAACCAACTATATCAGCGTTTGGACAGTTGATCAAAGTGAGAACCTTCATTGTTTGCTGTCGTTGGATGAGCTCGTTTACAAACAGAACAGATGACTAAATAAGCTCAAAACGAATTTTGTAATATGATTTCCTCAACTTAATTCATCAATTGAATCTTTAATTTAGTCAAAGGTGATCACGATTCCCGTGTTTAGTGTTTGAAGAGTCCATATTGTTTCCTGTATATAACTTGTTCATTATATATTTTTGAGTACTTTGTTCCATCTGGATTCAATTTTAGAAGAATGGTTACGACGTGCTCTGTTTCTGTTTGTGGAAAAAAGCTATCGTCACTCCGTAACCTGAAACGGCATGTGGAAGCGGTTCACAACAAGCTGAGATTTCCATGTGAGCAGTGTGGACAGGTTTTGTCTAGGCGTGATGTTCTTCAGAGACACATGAAGACTCATAAACGAGAATCGCCTGATGAGGAACCTCCTATCAAGAAAATGGTAGTGCAACCTGTACTGACAGATAGTGGCGATGAAGTTGTGCTGCAAATGAAAGAAGTGAATCCAATGTCAGCAGCGTCAACGTATCATGAAGGAATGTCTTCGGTGGAAACGCAACATAGCAATGCTTCGGTTATGATTCCTGACAGTGAAGACGAACCTATCAAAGTTCCACCACCACAGTATCATATTATACCTCTTACACAATCACTCCATGGTTGGCTGCGTGGATACCAGATAAAACCAGATATCTCTGTCGGCGACGCTCATGTTTTCTTTAGTGAATGTCGTAGCCAATTAATACAACTCCTGTCACGTGAGTGTGAACGTATGATTGGACTAAAGTTTTGGCTTTGTATGCGGATACGCCTTTACAGAACTACAGCCCCAGAAGAAAAAATTGAGACGCACTTCTGCTGTAAAGCTAGAGCTGTACAGTTGGTATCGGAGCTCCAACAAGAAGTTCTTGCTGCTGAACAAGAAGTTTACAAAAACTTGGACATGTTTATACAGCTTGGATCAGATTGGGCAGTGGATAATGTACAACATTTGGATATTCACGTTGCTGCTCATCAACCATTGAAAGGCAGTTCGTATCAAAAGCTCCCGCGATGGATTGAAGCGAAAAAAGCTGTCATAAACGTTAAAAATAATGATCATAAATGCTTCCTCTGGGCTGTTTTATCTGCGTTGCGTCCGATATCGCGAAAGCGGCATGCAAACTGTGTTAACAATTACTTTGCCTTTCAAAACGATTTGAAGGTGGACAGTATAGAAATGCCAATGACTGTCAAATCTATCCCTAGATTTGAAGAACTGAATAACATTTCCGTTAATGTGTTCGGAACGGAAGCGAACATTATCATACCATTGTGTGTTTCAAAGCGACACGACAGTAAGCACATAGACTTACTTTTATACAAGGGTCACTATTGTTGGATAAAGCATTTGGATCGAATGCTTGGTGATCAACGTAAAAATGAACACAAGAAACACTTTTGTCGCAGATGCCTATTGCCACAATACAGTGAAAACAAATTAAAGGAACACTTGGAACGATGTCTCCAAAATCGGCCAGCTAAAGCTATCATGCCAGTTGAGGATACCATCACGTTCAGGAATCATCACAGAGCTTTGAGAGCTCCGGTTGTGATCTACGCGGACTTCGAATGTCTGACCGAGAAGGTGTCAACCTGTCAACCAGAAAATTCAGTGTCGTATACGATGCCCTACCAGCTGCATTCGCCTTGTGGATTTGGACTCATCACAGTTCAGCAATGTTGTGGAATAAAAACTCGGATGCTTGGCGAACCTATTATACACAGAGGTCAGGACTGTGTTTGGCAATTTCTTAAGACAATAATTGACACTGCTAACGGTATTACGGACAAGCTAAACAATCCTGTTCAGCTCAAACTAAGCGATGATCAAGAAATATCTTATCAGACATCTACCGACTGCAGTCTATGCGGAAAGCGATTACATTCGGATAAAGTACGAGATCACTGCCATATCTGTGGTACCTACCGGGGTCCAGCACACAACAAGTGCAATCAACTTCATCGCCTATATAGAGATATCACGGTGGTATTTCACAACCTTCGACGTTATGATGGACATCTTATAATACAGCAAATTGGTAAAGTTTGTCAAGAAAAGAATCTAAAAATGAATGTGGTGGCTAAAGGCATGGAAGACTACCTCAGTTTCTCATTGAAAAAAGCGCAATCTTGTATGAATGTAAGTGATGAAGAGACGGAAGAAGCCAAGCTGATTGGTGAATATGGAGGGCAAACATCTTCATGGCGTATTCGGTTCATTGATAGTTGTCAGTTCTTGATGGCGCCTCTGGATGCATTGGTTAAGAATCTACAGTCACACCAACTATCAATTATGTCAGCCAACATCACAGATGCCACTAAATTACAGTTGTTGATTCGAAAAGGTGTATATCCATACAGCTACATGGACTCTTGGAGCAGATTCAGTGAAACCCTGCTGCCTGCAAGGGCTGCCTTTTATAATCATCTGAAAAAGGAGAATATTAAGGACTCCGACTATGAGCATGCTTGCAATGTGTGGAAACATTTTAGTGTGTCTAATTTAGGTGCTTATCATGACTTATATTTGATGGCTGATGTTCTTCTGCTAGCTGATGTCTTTGAAAATTTTCGAACTCTCTGTCTGGAGCATTATGGTTTAGATCCCATTTACTACATTACATTACCAAGTTTTGGATGGGATGCTTGCCTTAAGCTGACAGATGTTAAGTTGGAACTTCTCAAAGATATCAATCAGTATATGTTTTTTGAAGAGGGAATCCGTGGAGGTGTAGCGATGATATCTCATTGTTATGCCAAAGCTAATAATCCCTATTTAGACAAGTTTGATAATAATTTGCCTACTTCATCTATTGTATATTTGGATGCAAATAATTTGTACGGATGGGCAATGAGTCAAAAATTGCCTTATTCTAAATTTCGTTGGCTTTCTCATGCCGAAATCATCAAAATTGATTAGACCACAGTAGATGTGGATGGCGAGGAGGGGTATGTTTTGGAAGTTGACTTGGGGTACCCAAAACAGTTGCATGATTCGCAGAACACCTATCCTTTGGCTCCAGAAAAGTTATGTGTAACAGATGATATGTTGTCGCCATATTGTAATCGCTTGCAAACGCAGTTTGGTATTAAGACTGGTATAGTACACAAGCTCATACCCAACCTGTCAAACAAACAAAAGTATATTATTCACTTTCGTACACTCCAACTATATTTATCGTTGGGCTTAAAACTAGAGCATGTGCATCGTGTCCTGGCATTTCGTCAGTCAGCCTGGATGCATAAATATATCAGTTTTCATACTGACATGCGAAAGAATGCTAACTCAGATTTTGAAAAAAATCTGTTTAACCTTCTTAACAATGCTGTTTTTGGTAAAACAATGGAAAATGTGCGTCGCTATTTAAATGTTGAATTGGTGCATGAGCAGTCTCGATTCCGCAAACTCGTCTCCAGTCCTCGTTTTGAGCGGGCAACTGCTTTTAGTGTGGACTTGGTTGCGGTTTGTACATAATCGAGCGACAGTCGAACTCAATAAACCCATTTATGTGGGCTTTAGTGTGCTTGACTTGTCAAAATTGCTTATGTATGATTTTCATTATAATTATATGGTTTGTAAATATGGAGATGCTGTTAAACTGTTGCTTACGGATACTGATAGTTTGTGTTATTGGATTAGGTGTAATGATGTTTATAGTGATTTTAGTAGTGATGTAGATTTGTTTGATTTTAGTGACTATCCAAAGGATCATCCTTTGTATTCTTCCAAAAATAAAAAGGTGATTGGTAAAATGAAGGATGAGACTTCGGGTAGCCCAATTTCAGAATTTTGTGGTTTGCGTGCTAAGATGTACAGTTTTGTATGTGCTGGTGTTGAAAATAAGCGAGCCAAAGGCGTTAAAAAATGTGTTGTAAAATCAGTTATTTGTCATAATGATTTTGTACAATGTCTGTTTGATAAAAGCCTTCGCAGGGATGTAATGGATATGATCAGAAGCAATAAGCATCAGATATATTCAATTAAATCCAATAAAATTAGCTTATCAGCTTTTGATGATAAACGTTACATTCTTGACGATGGAATGTCTTCATATGCATATGGTCATTATGCTATTGTGTAATTTGTTGTGGTAGAGAAATAGAGAAATGTCATAAGTTTGGTGTTCTTTATAATAGGTAAATTTGCTAAGTTAGGAAGGCAGAACAATTTTATTTCTGGATTGTAGCATTGTTAAGACTACATACAGTCTAATAAGTTTTCGATATATGAAGTTAGCTGATAACATATGCGAGATTGCAAAATTACAAAGAGACCTTGTATAGAATGTAGGGTTGCTCTTGTAATGAAAGACTGGATTTGAGTCGTAAATAAGGTGAACTCAGGGAAAGACGAGTAGCTCCATGAATAGTGTTGTCACCGAGAAACAGATTTAAGATTGGATTGGAAATTTGCTGTTTATTAGCTGTAAATCACCCTGAACTTAACTTACAGAAACTTTCTTAAAATATACTAAATCTTTTCCAGTTAATTAAACTTCGTCAGATTGATTGCAAAACTAGTTTTCTATAAGTTTTGAGTTATAAAATTCTAAATAGTGTATCCTGAGCCGAAAATAGTGTCAGTTCAATTTATCGATAATCAATAGAGATCAATAATCTGATTGAGATGAACTATAAAATATATTTAGCGAGAGGTTTAAACATAGAAGTCACCTATCTATTAACTTTATGATTCAACAATGCAAACAGTTCATACAAATAAGGATAAACACATGTTATTGTGTCCGCAATCGTGCCCGCAATTTCGCCCGCAATTTGGCGGCCGAACCGGCATTTTTCTTACTACTGACCCGAACTGACCCGGTGACCCGGTCCCATTTCTGCTGGGACGGTTTAAGTTAGGATGCATGAATTCTATGATTCAACGATATCAGAGAGAATACAAAGAAGATGGTTATTTTCCTGTATATTTGCGTCAGGAAGCATTCGAAGATTGAAGGCCCTTCATTGGGCAAGCGCTTAACCCTTAACCCGGCCATTTGGCACAAGTAGTGATTTTTGGTATCTTATTTTTCTGGGTAGGGCCAGTTTTTTCTTCAACACGTCCACTCTATTGTGGGAGAATATTTCGACACCTGCTTGAAACATCTACCTTCTATAGCATTCCGCCGGTTATGAAAATGTGATGATTTCAAGCCCTGTTCGAGCGCTGCTTTCAAGCAAATCTAGAGCAGGCTGTAGTTCGTCGGCGGAAAAGTCATTTCACCAGGTGATGCGCGAGGTTATGTGCATTAAAGTAACGTATAGTTTACTTCATCTTAAAATCAACACTTGCAACTAGAAATCAATTAGTTGCTTTTCTGCAATGAAAGTTTAGCAAACATTCATAGTTTTTCCGTTTTTGACGGCTTCTAACTTTTTCTTGGTACATCAGAGACCGTTCAATGCTCAAACAAAATATAGAGCAATTAATTCTCTATCGATTGGTGGTAGTCACATCTCTCTAGGTGCTCCCAATAAAAATGGCAGCCAAAAATATAAAATTGGTGATTTTGAGCCGATTTCCCCGAGAAGTCTTGGGCAGAAGAGGGTTCATGACCTATTATTGTTTTTGAAAACGATTTAAACGGGAGGATATGTGATACAACAGCATCATGTAAGGAAGACACATGCCTTTGCCCAGTGGATGCTTATATATTGGCAATTCAACAGAGGTATTTCACAGAAATTTATGTGCTTGGGGGTTCCCCCTAAATCTGGAGCTCATGACTCGAGAGGATCGCTCACTCACCCCACACCCACAGAATCCGGATTTTCCTGACTTCTTCTTATTCTTACGCATTTACAGTCTTCATTTAACAACTTACAATAATCATCCCTAGGACATTCTATGTACGTGAGATCAGGTTCTTGTCCTTTTATCGCATTCCCAATGTTTAAGAGAAGCAACAGCATAAACCACATGTTCTATTTTGTATCAACTTTTCTTACGATTAAACAGACAGATACGTAGAAATCAATTTGCATGAGCAACCGTGCGTTTGTTTACTACTTAATGATGCGTCAAACTAGAATTATACCTCTGGTCGTTGATTAATGCGTTTAATCTGGCATACTCAAAAAAGATTTACCTGGCTATTTCGAATCATGCCAATATAGGCAACGCGCGGAAAATGTAGGGAACATAGAAATGTTACACGAAACGACAAATAAAAGTTTATTTGAATTTTATAAATTTACAAATTTCATTTATTTTGAGATTTACACATGAATAATAAAAATAGCCAGAAATTATAACTCCATGGAAATGAAGATTTAATGGCTTACAAATTACCGCAAGAGAGCCCCAAGAGCATGCATTTTAGAGGATAATCCACGTAAAAGACGTCATGAGCAAAAAAACAGGACTGACGTTGGACGGATCGTCCAAGGCTACTGTTATAAATAATAGCAAAGGGGATAACCAGAAATGAGTACAAAGTCAGTAAAAGAAACACGCGGGGACCCTAGGTAGACTAGTGATAGGTAAGAGCGTACTAAAATATAAGTAACGTAAACAATGGAGAACACTGTAATTTCGAGACCTTTCTTGAAAGTAACGCAACTACTCCCGTTGAAAGAAAAACGTAGACTGGCTAGTTTTAACGACTACGTCAAACTACCCCCCATTTTAGCCAATCAGTGGGGGGATATTGAAACTTTTGATTGGTTGATATTGCCTAAAAGATCCGTTTGAGGAGAAAGAACGCCGCCTGCAAAATCAAGGGGGCTGCAAATTAATTCCAAATCTCTCCATTTATTGGTGTAATTTTTGCTTTTACCCCATTGAAATACCAAACTATATATTTAAGCTTGGAATTCCTTTACAATGATGCAGTTTTTGAAAATTTTACGGGCGGTGCCGAGCGGGCCAACCTTCTGTTGCAAAACTCACGCTTAAACCGATATACTAGACTAAATAAAATTTTATTGGAACTGATCAAAATTAATAAGACAGCAAAAACTGAAGCAAAATAGCTCTGCTGCACAGTCAAAACAAAACCAACACCAAAAGTAAGTAAGAAGCAATAAAAAACCAACTGGGTCCATTTCAACCGTTTTGGCTAACTTATCAAATTAAATTTGTATAATTGGTATGATGCAAGAATTTAATTGACAGAAATAATACTTGCTTGTTTGTACTTATTTTAGTTTAAGGTATTTCGAACATCGATATGGGAGGGACGATAAATATTTTTCACGGACCGGACGGACATTCCTTTCTAGCTTTTTTAGGAAATGACCTTGGTATACAATCAATCGATTCCTGCAGTTAGTTATTCTTCCTGTACAATCGTTTTGATGCTCTTTCCTTTTGAAATCCCGTTTTCTCGTGTCGATTTTTCATTTCCTTTTCCTAGTCCTGCCACACTTTCAGATTTCACATCAGTTTGTTGTTCGAGTTTACTTGTTAGCCAGGGTCCGCAGTGATGGTAGAATTCAAAGTAGACCTGGCAGTTTTCTTGCCGCAAAAGTGAACGACGTTGCTCGCTTGGACTTCCATGGCTCTCTTCTCTTGGGACCATTTACCACAAACAACCATAACTCAATAGCCATCATTGGGCTGTCAATACACCATCAATCGAGGAAAAGCTTACGAAGCCCTTTCATTAACTGTAGAAAGTAGTTCAAATTAAAATTAGGAATTTTACGGGGACCCCGTCAAGAAACCAGCTTAAGACGGATTTTCAGACGAGGCTGGCTTTTGTAGGCCGCCGTCGCCGGCCATACTTTAAATTCCATGGCGTAACAATTTAGTTGTTACGTAAAAATTGTCTTTCTAGCATTTTATGCCGGATTCAAAACGTAGGTTAAAATCTAAAAAAAACTGTGCCAGCAGTTAATTTTTCTTTTTTTACATTGTGATTAGATATCTTAATTTCTAAGTCGATAAAATGGAAGTTACTGGCCTTAATTACTCAGTTGTTTTTTAGTAATTCTGTCCATAATAATTGCTTGGCAACCCAACTTATGTCTCTATTTAACTTAAAGTTCCATTCAAACTTCCCAAAGCTTTTCAACTAAAGTTCTCAACTACCAGACTTTTACACCAACGCAGCAAGCACCCGCTATTCCACACGCTTAACGCAACGAGAATGCATCACGCACCTAGGTTAAACTCAACTCAAACCTCTATTCTAAACTACAATCTTCCACCGGCTCTGCTCGGCTGGGCTGGGCTCGGCTCGGCTCGCTTCGGCTCAGCTCGGGTCGGGTCGGCTCGGGTCGACTCGGCTCGGCTCGACTCGGCTCGACTCGGCTCGGGTCGACTCGGCTCGGTTCGACTCGGCTCGACTCGGCTCGGCTCGGCTCTGCTTGGCTCGGCTCTGCTCGGCTCGGTTCGGCTCGCCCAGCTTAAATATGTATATCTGCCGGATTACACCCAATTGTGAATTTCTCCTGATGCTTTATAGTCAAAAAGCTGCAATTATGCTGCGTCCAGGTTCGCAATTCCGTACGCGTTCACCTATGTTATTTTGGAGTGGTTCAGCATAAAACATTACGTTTAAATTAATCGTATTCAGTTCATGTCAAGAACAGTTAACATATCCCTAGATTTCAAGTTTTACCGCACTGTTCAACCAAACTTGCAATTTGAAGCAAGTTTAATCCAAATACAGTTTCTAATTCATCAAAATGCGCTTAAATTGTGCAAAACTCGAGTTTATAACAAAAACGCTAATCAAAATACTTTACATTCGAACGCACAAAGTCCAAAACAAGTTCAGCAGAGCCATCTAGTTTGGATAATAACTGCCGGGGTTCGATTTCCCCAAACATTCTTGTATCTAATGGGTTTTAACCCATATGATTCAGGTACTGCCGCCACCGCCCTTTGCTTGGATCAGCACGCAGTCTGTTGATGAGCTCAGTATCTGTCCGGAACCAGAGTTGATCTTGTATCCTGTAGCTGTGCCTGGTGCCACCCGTTCTGTTCAGTTACCAGTTGGTTTGATCCTGTGATTGTCAGGTGGACCAGAGCCAATTCTGTAATCCTGTATCAGTCTCATACCAGTAGCTATTGGTTCTCATAGTTTGGGGGACATATAACCCAGCGGTAGCAGCGGTTAGAAGCGAGCAGTACTTCAAATCAAAGTGGTGATCTAGACCTCAAACCAGAAACCTGTCAGAACTCATTTTTGATTGACTTTTAACAGTGTTTCAAATCAGCTGAAAAATGTTTGCCGAATCCTTTATGGTATTAAAATCTCTTTGCTCATTGTACTTATGGTCGACTTCAGAAGACATCACTGAAGACAACTAAAGACTTATTGCTAAATCTGTTTAAATATACATCTAAGGTCCGGAACTCTGTTTACCCCAGTTGCATTTTTGGCATACCGACATCCTTTCAGCCCGTAACCGTAATCTTCCTTTCAGGGACGGAACTCTCTTCCAAAAGACAGGAAAGGTTGCGTGTGAGTCGTTATTTGGAGACTGCACAACGTATCCGAAAACTCGACTCCCGGTAGCACTATAAACGGTTCAATTATTCAGTTTCTGTAGTATCCTGTGCTTTGTTCCCCTGTATTGTTAGCGGGACAGAGACCGACTAGACTGATTTATGAGTGAATGTAAACACACAATAGGCTACTCCAACTTTCCCCCACCAATTTTGAGGGAGTGTATAATTTAAGAGTTGACGAGAATAAAAGGTCCCCGGAGACAAGTATAATTGACCTACTCTCTACTTCCCTTTTATACTATACCAAAACTAAACAGGTTAAGACAAGGGAAATTCTGGTACAGCATCTAGTCATATTGTGGTGTACTGTGGTATAACTGTGTGCGAACTATCTCTGTAAAGCAGTCGTCATTCTCTGTTAGTTGTTGTAAACTGCACCCTGATTATTGTCCAGCAAACCGTGATTGTGAACAGCCTGCGTCTTCTATCGATCATAAACCCAATCCAGATCCGTGTTAGAGGATCTATCTGCCACCGCTACGGAATTCGTGTAAGAGAATTGACCTCTACGATTCGTGCTAGAGAATCGTCTCGCAACTGCCCTTCAGCGAAAAAACGGACTCACCTTCTTGACCCCGACCTTTGGTTGGCCATCCGGATTTGTCCACTGAGTGCACCTGACTGTGGCCAGATCTGGACCTAAGCAGCGATCCTGTATTCTGCGCGTCAACCAGTTGTAGTGAAGGACCTATCCAGCCTAACCATCTACAATTCACGACCCTAACCAACTACTACTACGACTACAGCAAAGCTTTATTTCTAGCCTCAAATCCAATTACTTTCACTACACATGCATTAGTGCATATGCGTAATGGTCTTACAAAAGTATCTGCCTGTAATTACCTTTACAATATAAACTTTATTAGAAGTAGAAAACCCCGCCGAACAGTGGAGTTAAAGCAGGGCTTCAAAGAGAAATTTTACAGTTTTTTATCAATTTGATGCACAACCGCTTTTTACTGCAATCTCCTCGACCCAGGTTTTTTGTTTCTACCGTTACTCACTAGTTTATTCTAGAAATAATGCTAAGCGAAATTGTGTGATTAACTATTAATTATTCATTATTATTAGCTACTGCTATTTAACAATTAATATTAATTGTTTTAAAGAAGTTATTTATGACCTTTCCAAACACTCTGGCTTAAAGGGCACTTATGAAGTTTATTGCCGAATAAGTAGGCTTCAATCGAATAGTAACCCTTGCTGCTGTTAAATGTTTATTATCACAAAGTTTATCAGTATAAATTTTCAGAAACGCATTCTGTTACGACGACTTCTTTTAGGCGACTGTTTGGCCCTGTTTTTGCGACGCCTATTTTCAGTTAATTGCCTTTTTCGTGATTTTTGTATCTTTCGTCTTCTTTGGTCTCTGCCTTTCTGAGATCCTCTTTTGCTGCTCTTTTTTCGTTGATTCTTCTGTTTCCGTTTCCTGCTTCTCAGTGTTGTTCCTGTCTTTCGATTTCTTCGTCCCTTTGGTCGTCGACTTTTGCTTTGTTGAGGCGGTCCACAGCGGTAGTAAAAGTCCAAGTACGCAAAGCAGCCCCCGTAGTCTAGTTCACTATAAGCGCCGATGGTATGGGTTCCGGGTTCCAAGTCCTCACTTGGATTAACCACCCACTTTGCGTGAATTAAGTCGTCTGATTGGATTAAATGGACATGAAGTGTATCACCTGGATTCAGTTCTATTTGTTTTGCAGGTCCCTTGCCTGAAATTCCGACCTCCAGGCCTGACACAAACTCCGGATGGCTTTCATTCCTAAACATAAATTGGCACCACAAACCAAAATTCAAATAGACTAATTGAATTGGATGAAATGATGTAGTTGGTCTTCCTGCGGCAAATGGTAGGCTAGTAGTTAAATCTTCAATGAACAGTAAGTATTACTTTGGAGTTTCTAAGGTCATCCTCATTTCGCGTACTCGAAAGTTCAACCAGCAGGTGTGGAATATTTCCTTGATTTTACTCTGAATTATCCAAAAATGAGTGCTAACTTCATGACAATTCAATCTAAATTACCCTATTGTGTACGGTCCAAGGCCAGATTTTAGCTAGTGTTGCAATTCTTCACAACTTCGAGCGCGTAACTATTCAATATCAATTTTGGGACTTCACTAGTAGGCGGTTTTTGCGCTTCGTCTTTTTTACATCTTTGCGCCTACATTCTTTGGGGTTTGTTTGGGAAGGTCTATTGGGTGTTAAACCTCTTCAGGTTTGTTGTGTTTCAAACTTATTTACTTTATTGAGTTTCCAAACTCTACACAGGAAGAAACGTGAAACCGCAAGAAGCATTAATAGCGCTAACACCAGCTTCAAGTCAGAGCCGAGTTCCTACCAAAGGAAGCCCGGTCGAGCGCTCGTGCGAGTTTCCTCAATTCCGCTCTTTATCTCACCCACTTCACTTATGTACCTCCTAAACTCCATCACCTAGCTTTCAGTTCCGTCACCTAGATTCCGCCAACCATCTCCGCAAGTTCGTCACCTACTACCTGAATTCCACCACTTGTCTGGACCAATTCGTCATTATCTAATCAAATATGCTCCTATATCTCTATCCCATGACATACCTCGTCAAGTTTGTTACACACTTCGTCACCAGCCTTCTCATTAAGCCACCGTAAGCACCTGATGTACAATCTGACACGTAAGCAGAAGTTACGATCTAGGATAAGGATACGGGTCTAGGCCACGTAGACGACGAGTTAAGAGACTAAAGCGAGACATCTACAGCCCATAAAAACCCACACTGTGAAGCGATAGTAAACGTATCAGTATAAACGGTTTATTCCACTTATGCCTAGTGGAATTCTGCCTACTCATCATCAAAACTCAAAAGTGGAAATAGGCCTACTCGCATTTAGCAAAACTAAGAAGTGGAATTGTGCCTACTACAAATTTCAAAAGTGGAATTATGCCTACTATTTCGTCTTAATTTTACTGAAATGTGCTTTCATGTCTGATTTTACCTTTTATGTTTGTGCACTTGCATGCACTTGCACTTATGTTTGTGCGCTTGCATGCACTTGCACTTATGCACTTCTTTGAAGTTTGACTGCGTAATCGGAAACTTATCTAAACCTAGTAGACAAAGTAGGCTCAATTCCACTAGGCATAAAAACAGTAGGCACAATTCCACTTTTGAGATTTCCTGAGTAGGCACAATTCCAGTTTTGAGTTTTGAAATTGCTCAGCGGCTGCATCAAAAGAGTAGGCACAATTCCATTAGGCATAAGTGGAATACACGGTATCAACTGCTTAATGGCGATGGCTTAATGAGAAGTCTATACCGGCTTTACATTCGGCAGTACTGACCCACCGGTGGGTCAGCTTGATTTCTACTGACAGACTGCTGACCCACCTTCGTGGGTTAGGTTAGCATGTAGTTTACAGAGACTAAAACTTTTTGTCTGCAAGGCAAAACATTCATGCGGCTTTTGGTGTGCAGAAAAGGCCAAATTTCGCGAAATAGTAGGAGGGAATTATGAGTTATTTATATTGTTGTTTGTGAATGCGTATACAGTAAAATAATATTAGTCTGCGAAGTAATTAACCAAAAAAGTATTAGTTGTGAACGTGTTAAGACTGAAATGGATCTCTTCTTGACTTGAATCGGAACTACCTTTACCTGAAGCTTTCAAAAGTTTCATTCAAGTCAGTACCCAAAAATCAATAGCTTGACTTTTCAATGACAGGAGTCTCCCAAAGCTGAAACCTAAGAAAAGTCAACAAAAGTTGGTGTTAAAATAGCAACCAAAACTTGAGATTCAAAATGGCTCCAAAAAACGACAGTAAAAATGGGTCACAAAAATAGGGATCAAAATCGCCTCCCGAACCGGTCCCACTTCATCTCTCTAATGCTACTCAGAGATTTCGACTTTGGCTTGGGTGGTCGGTTCCAAACTTTGGCTGCTTGAATGACGACTTTGAGGACTCTGAATAAATGTAAAAATGTGACTGTTGTTTTGCAATGGTTTTTTTTACATTATGCTGAGCTTATATTAGGTTTGGAGTCTTGCTGCGAACAGGCAAAAAATGCGTATGTCCTGCTGAGCAGACCCATTGCACCGACAAACGTGGACTATATAACAGATTATCGCAAAAATAAGGGTATCCTCTGTAAGGGAAGCAGGCATAGGAAAGATTGATAAGCCTGCAATGGGAGTTCAGTTGATGGTCCCGTGGTGTAGTGGTTTAGCATGTCTGACTCTAGAGCAGAAGGGCCGTGGTTCGATCCCCGGCGGGACCAATTCTTTACTTTCAATGGTGAGTGAAAAGCTGAATCTCCCTCTTCCCTTCTCTCTTCTAGGTCCTGGTTTCGTGGGTACGAGGGTGCCTGACGCCTCCCGTTCGGGCTTGTCCTTGGTTTCTTCTTGATCCACCAGCCCTGGTAGAAGCGCTACATGTGGCGAGGCTGCCTCAGGACCCGGATTGGACTCCTGTCTCCGGTCCCCCAGTAGTTGCTTCTGGTTGGATCTAAAGGGGTCTGGAACGTGTGTCGGGGGAGCACGGATAACTTGGGCTCAGAATGCCCTGCGCTGAATGCGCTCTCGGTTTGATTCCGAGTTGAGTAAGCCGCGGGACGCGTCTTAATTGAAACCCGGGGGAGATGTAAGGGAAGCAGGCATAGGAAAGATTGATAAGCCTGCAATGGGAGTTCAGTTGATGGTACCGTGGTGTAGTGGTTTAGCATGTCTGACTCTAGAGCAGAAGGGCCGTGGTTCGATCCCCGGCGGGACCAATTCTTTACTTTCAATGGTGAGTGAAAAGCTGAATCTCCCTCTTCCCTTCTCTCTTCTAGGTCCTGGTTTCGTGGGTACGAGGGTGCCTGACGCCTCCCGTTCGGGCTTGTCCTTGGTTTCATCTTGATCCACCAGCCCTGGTAGAAGCGCTACACCTCTAAGTCATATGTAAACGTTAACTGTCAAAGTAATAACATGCAGAAATGCTGTTGCCAACAAACACTTAGACTAGAACAAGTTGGACATTACGAAGGTTCGGTGCAACCGGAACGTTTGAAACGTTAAGCTTAAGCAAGACCACCTGGGTGAAGCAGACCAACTGTCAAAATCTTTTCAAGCCGAGTTGATACTTTCTCGCTATCCGAAAGGAAACGCGGTGCTGAAAATATCGGGATCACCCTCCCCTCCAGAAAGAACCGCCTTTCCTACGTTATATTTGCTTGCATTCCATGTCTTCTGGGAAGAGAAAAAGTAATAAGCTCCGTTTATATGGTTTAAATGATCAGTGACCTCTAGACATGATACTGATTGGAAAAACCCGATGGAAATAAATAGCGATCTTGGTAATTAATTTCCTCTATCCTCGCTGCATTCACCTATTAAACGGCAGTAGTAATAGGTCAGCACCACACGTCGTGCTTGGTGGAGCTGGTGGTGTAAGCGGCGAGGCGGCGCTGAGGTGCAGCTCAGCTTTTGGTCGCCAGGAACTATGACAAGCCCATGCTTAGAATTGAAATTTGTCAATTTTCCACTGGAAAATTATGTATATCTGGTTTTTGGGTTGCAGAATTCAAATACGAGCTTAGTTTCCTTACTTTTCCAAAGCTTCGCTGTACATGACCGGAACCACAGCTAACCTTAGTTTAACAGTAGAAATTGTTCATTTTCGACTTGACAAAGTTCCACTATTGGGGTGTCGGGGGCGTTGAATATGAAAATGAGCTTCGTTTATCTATATTAGTTAGCCTTCGTGCTGTACACTTCGTAGAATTTGATGATGACCTTCGTTTTTCTGTAATAGTTAACCTTCTAGGTGCATACTTTGTAGAATCTGAAAATGAGCTTTAGTTTTTCTGTATTGGTTACTTGCTGGCTGCACGCTGACGAAACCACAGCTAACGTTAGCTTAAAAAGTAAAAGTTGATCATGTTCGACGGGAAACTTCCGTTGTAGGATTTCTTGAAATTTAGTTGAAATTATCAATTTATGTGAAATTATCAATGCTAAGCTTCAGTACGCGATTATCCTGTGCATAAACAAGTATAGAAATTAACGGTTCCAGTGTATATGTATCATTGAAAACATACCAATTATGATGGTCGACGTTAAAGTTACAGGACTAATGCTAAGTTACCAAGACCAAAGTTGGTTGGTTGGTTGGTTGGTTTGGTTTACTGCCAGTATAGCAATAACTATAACAACTAATACTAAATAAGAACGTATAACACACACACACACACACACAGTAATACATAGGCAATGGGGTCGAGGATTGTCGATTAACCGGCATTCAAGCCCCGTCCCTTTGTATATCTAGATAGGTCGCATTTATTCAACCGCTCAGGGAACATAGCAATATTTGGCGCATTTACAACATCAGCTGGAAGATTATTCCATATTTCTACAACACGACAGGTAAAAGAATATTTCATACGGTTTAAATTAGTCCTTATAGTTTGTAACTTAAACTGATGACCACGGCACGGGTACTGACATATACGGTAGGTTGCAATAATCTATTAACATTCTCATTAGACTGGTGACGAGATATTTTATATACAAGTGACATATCTGTTCCAATTCTCCTGAGTTCCAAGCTTTTCATATTCAAAATTTTAAGTCTTTCTGAATAACTTTTTAACTGCATTCCAGGGAGTCGTTTAGTAAGTTTTCGTTGAACAGATTCAATCCTATCTATATCCTTTAGTAAATAAGGACTCCAAATTTCCGACGCTTATTCTAATTTAGGTCGGAAAGTTTCAAATAATTTCACCAGAAACCAAGGCTGCCTAGTTACAAAAGCCATAAATAGCATATCTACACATCGATGACAATTTGCTGCAATTTGAGCACAGTGAGTTTCCCATTTCAAATCTTTGTTAATGTAGACACCAAGATCTTTAACAGAGCTTACTGATTTTAGAAACTGCCCATCAATAACATACTGTCTACAAGGATTATTTTTACCTAAATGCAATACCATACATTTAGGTACAGCCAAATTCAATTGCATGTTTTTAAACCAGGCATTCATCGCAGTAAGATCTGTTTGCAAAAAATTAGTTTCCGCATAACTAGAACAGGTTAAGTGCAATTTGCAATCATCAGCATAAAGCTTAAGGTTACTAAACTGTAATGAACTAATTAACACATTTATGTACACAAGGAACAACAGTGGATCTAAAATACTCCCCTGTGGGACTCCACTCTTTACTTCTTCAAATTTTGAGCAAATGCCATTAATTTCAACATATTGCTTACGATTATCCAAGTAATTACATAACCCTTTATAAACTGGTAATGGAAGGTAAAAAAGGTAAAGGTAACCCCCGGAGAATTCTCCTACCCTTGTCAGGGTCTAGGGTGCCGTTGCTCATCCCCGGATGAAATGGTAATGGAAGGTACAAGTTTTTAAGTTTCAATTTCAGTTTTAAATGGGGAACGCTGTCGAAGGCTTTCGCAATATCTGTATAGATTACATCTACAAAACTACCAGTATCAATACTGTTCACCCAATCATTCATACAAATTAGTAACTGCATTACAGTTGACTTATTTGGAAGAAATCGATATTGATGATTTGTAATTATGTTTTCAGCAATCAAATACATCACGTAACCAATTTGCAATTATAGATTCCATGATTTTGCTGCAATTGCACAACAGACTAATGGGTCTATAATTTTTTACGTTTGCACGATCACCTTTTTTATGAACAGGGATAACTTTAGCAATTTTCCAAGATTTTGGTATTTTTCCAAAAGAAAGCGAGGCGTAAAAGATTTTTGAAGACACAAATACTTGATGCCAATTTTTTATAGTTTTGAGGAATACCGTCATA